>JACEIK010012459.1:15045-28256 GCA_018107945.1 Datura stramonium | reverse complement strand
AATAAGTTTATAATAAAAAATAGTTGTAAGATCTGATCAAAACCCATGGAATATGATGTAAATCACAATTCATAATAGTCCATTAGCAAAACATTAGATTTTCACAAGAATCGAATTTAAAAACCCATGATATTTTTGATAGATTTTCATAAATTAATAGAGAATGGGCATGGGCGTGATTGTAAACACCCATTTATAACCCTACATACCTGGGTAAGTTCAGATTCTAGAGTTCTTGAATGCCAAATGTAGAATTGATAGGGAAAAGCTTGAATCTATGATTGATCTCTCTAAATTTCTGTTAATTTGCATGCATGGGAATGACATAATAAAAAGGGACTTAACCTATCTTATTATGCCCAGAAATATACATGAAACGACATAGTTTAGGGCCTTAGAGCATAGAAAAGTCGAAAATACCCTTAATAAAATACCCGAAAACTTCTACATTGATCGATCCAACAGGCATACCAACGTTCATTGGAAGCTACCACGACTTCTTGTATGGCCCTTCATATGCACTGCCCAGACCTTGATCCTGGATTCATACCACGGCTCGATAGGACGACTCGTCCTTTGATAAAACGAATCATTGAGTCGATCGTCGCTTGTCCCCCTGAAAACCTTAAGCTTCTCCTTACAACGAGCCTCACCACGACTCGTGGTTACTTCCAACTAGTCATCGTAACCATCCATTAAGTGCACTAGAAATCTTACCTTCAAGACAACGATTGGTGATAATGGATCATTATAGCTCACAACGAGTCATTGAATGACTCATTACATCCCCCATTATTAAGTCCAGTACTCACCCATGATCACCAACAACAACTCGTTGTTAAAGCAAATGAGTCGTCACATTACCCGTTGTATCCACTGCCACCAGGACCCACAAAACAACGAATGCTAACAACGCTCATGGTTTCCAACCACGAGTCGTTGCATCCCTCATTCTGTGACTTTTTCCCAAATTTTTAGCCAACTTCAAATTTTGATCTCGTGTCTAATCTTAGGGATTTTTGGGGTATTACATGAATGCTCTTGCAACTTTTATGGATTTCATGAATAGGGTGTTCAAGACGTATTTGGATATGTTCTTGATCGTGTTCATAAATGACATTCTCATATACTCTCAGAGCAAAGAGGAGCATGCCGCTCATTTGGGGTGGTGCTACAGACTCTTATGGATCACCAGTTGTATGCTACGTTCTGCAAGTGCGAATTTTTTCTAGATTCAATGGAATTTTTGGGTCATGTGGTGTCAATTGAGGGTGTACAGGTGGACTCTCAAAAGATAAAAGTGGTGAAGAATTGGCCTAGAACAGTGAGTCCTTTGGATATCAAGAGTTTCTTGGTTTTAGCTAGTTACTACGGGAGGTTTGTTGAAGGGTTTTCATACATTGCAGCACCGTTGGCTAAGTTGACCCTGAAGAAAGTGAAGTTTCAATGGTCAAAGGCTTTTGAGAAGAGCTTCCAAGAGTTGAAGCCTCGACTCACCTCAGCATCAGTGTTGACTCTACCTGATGGTACCGATGGGTTTTTGGTATATTATGACACCTCAAGGATCGTCCTTGGTTGTGTATTAATGCAGCATGGTAAGTTTATAGCTTATTCTTCCAAGGCAGCTGAAATTCCATGAGAAGAAATATACGATTCATGATCTCGAGTTGGCAGCAGTAGTATTTTCCTTGAAGATTTGGAGACACTCTCTGTACGGGGTCACTATGGATGTGTTTACGGACCACAAAAGCCTACAATACATGTTTACTAGAAGGATCTAAATCTACATCAGAAAGGTTGTAGGAGCTTTTTAAAGGTTATGATATGAGTGTTCTTTATCATCCGGGCAAGGCTAATGTGGTGGCAGACGCTCGTAGCAGGCTTTCTATGGAGTGTGTGATCCATGTATATGAGGAGAGGAAAGATTTAGTGAAGGATTTGCATCGGCTTTCATGACTAGGAGTTCGTCTTGTTGACTCGACGAATGGTGGTGTCATTGTTCAGAACAAATCAGAGTCTTCCTTGGTTACCGAGGTCAAAGCTAGACAACACGAGGATCCTATTTTAGTAATGTTGAATGAAGCCGTTCAAAATCAGAAGGTGGAGGTCTTTTCCAAGGGGGAGATGTTGTGCTATGATATCAGGGCCGTTTGTGTATACCATGTATTGATGACTTGAGGGAGTGGATTTTGCATGAGGCTCATGGTTCTAGGTATTCTATACATCCAGGTGCCACAAAAATGTACTGTGATCTACGGGGAGTTTATTGGTGGAATGGAATGAAGAAGGACATAGTGGAGTTTGTGGCTAAGTGTTTGAATTGTCAATAGGTGATGGTAGATCATCAAAGACCCCGAGGTGTGCTTCAACACATTAGTATTCCTACTTGGAAGTGGGAGGAAATCAATATGAACTTCATTATTCCTCGTACTCGAAGATAGTATGACTCTATTTGGATGGTCGTAGACAGGTTGACTAAAGCAGCTCATTCTCTATCGGTCAAAACTACTGATTCAATTGAGGATTATGCTAAATTGTATATCTGAGAGTTAGTTCGGTTGCATGGAGTGCCCTTGTCCATCATATCAGATAGAGGTACGCAGTTTACCTCCCAATTTTTGAGATTGTTTTAGAAGGGACTTGGTACTCATTTCAAGCTTAGCATAGCATTTCACCCGCAAATAGATGGTCAGACCGAGTAGACCATTCAGACTCTTGAGGACATGTTGAGAGCATGTGTGATTGATTTCAAAGGTAGTTGGGATGACTATTTACCTCTCATTGTGTTTGCACATAATAACAACTACCATTCCATCATTGAGAGCGTGGGTGTGAAGGATAGTCTTAGCTATGAGGAGGTTTCGGTGGAAATGCTTGATCATCAGGTTTGGAAGCTAAGAAAAAAGGAAGTTTCTTAAGTGAAGGTTTTTTGGAGGAATCATCTTATTGAGGGAGCTACATGGGAAGCCAAAGCAGATATGATGGCTAGATACCCGCATCCATTCCCTCCTGGCTCAATTTCAGCTTGAGGTATCAGTTTCCTTCCTAGTACTCTATTTAGTTTCATGTTCAAATCATGTGCCCCAGTTTCTTTAATGTCAATGTATGAATGTGTAATTCATGAATTCAGTTCAGTCATGTAATTCAGTCCAGAGGCATTCACTGCGTCAGTTTACAACTCTAAATGTTCAGTATTTGGTATGACAACTACTTTTTCTAGCTTTTGAGTATGTTTATACACATTCGTGGATGAATGTTCCCAAGAGGGAGATATTGGAATAATTTAAAAGCCCTAAGATCAGACCAAGGGTTGAAACAAAGAAAACAGAAATTTCTGCACCAGGTTACAAGATGAGTCGTCCAGTGACCCGTGAGGTACACCACGAGTCGTTAGGTGATTCATGGAGTGGAGGGAAAGCTGGTTGGATTTTGTGATTAAGGGTTGACCACAAGACAAGCCACGACTCATGGTCAGGGCAACAAGTCGTGGAGTCAATCGTGGTCAGGAGCTGGCATGAAGGCGTGAATTTGTGGCAGTGTTAATCATGACTTGGTCACTACGAGTCTTAGGGTACACCGTGAGTTGTTGTGTCCCTTGGGGTGAGCAGCAGAGGCATAGTTTCCAGTGTTGGCAATGGGAGCAAGCCATGAGTTGTGGTCTTGGGTGGCGAGTCTTCCAATCCCTCGTTGTGATTAGCAGTATGCTTTTTATTGTGAATTTAGTAAGGGCTTTTCTTTAATTCCTAAGTTCCTATGGCCTAAACTATGTCATTAAGCTTAGATAGGTATGTTTTAAGATTGTTTAACTCATTCTAAACTTATCTCTCTATATGCATGCAAGCGTAGAAGTTCCTAAGGCTGATCAAGCTTAGAATTCATCAATTCACCTTCAACTTCCTTTGGGCATTCAAGAAGGTTGTGAAATCAGAAGTACCCAAGTATGTAGGGTTATGAATGGGTGTATTCATCCACTCCAATGCAAAATCCCTTCTCAAATTCAATGAAATTCTAGTTGATGAATCTATGGGGTTTTAAATCAACTTGTGAATTTTCTAAGTATTTATCATGGGTATTATCTATTCATATTTCTAATGTTGAATTATGATTCATGGGCATGTTTTATAACATTTTCAATTACAAATTCATGTTTTCAAAGTCTTACAATTATGATACCCAACTATGAATGTTCATGAAAGGTGGAAATTATGATATACGTTTTCATGCATATGAGATGTATATGATGAAAGTATGATTTCAATTTAACCATGTATATATTCATGTTTTTGACTATCAAAGTCTATTTCAAGTATGTTTAAGTTTGGGCAAGCCCATACTATCAAGCATGATTCATGATTTATCTCAATTTCATGTTATTAGCTTACCACATGGATTTTTGAGTCTAGACTCCTATTCTTTTCAGCTTGTGGTATGGTTTTAGCCAAGACTCCTCATGTTATGTTTTCATATTATGCATGTACGATTATGACTCAGCTTCATCGTAAGACGATGGTTCAACTTCGTTGAAAAATGATTGAGACCATATTCATGTTTTTGGGAGTAGTGTCTAGCACCGAGTAGGCTAAGGGTAAGTCAACTCTGTGCCTCAGAACTATGTGACAACGAAGGTATGATTAGATTATTTGGGCCTCCCTTGTGAGCTTCCCCTGCCCAAAGGGGCCTTCAGATTAATATCGATATCATGGTAGCGTCCTTAGCCCTGGAAAGGCTTTGGATTGCTCTGTCCACTTGAATGTAATAGTGGGGACCACGTAAGCTCTATCGTGGTAATGTCGGTTATATGACGAGTCTCCCATTGTTCCTCATGATTTCAGTTATGCATGTTCGTCATTCATGGTATTATGTTTTCAGCAGGTTTGACGTAATGTACAGTTTTACATGTGAATAATCAGTTTAAGCTTTGGGTCATTCGATTTAGATATGATATTAAGTTATGTTTAAATCATGTTTTTAGATAATAGCATTCAAGCCGAACTCTCAGGATCATATGATGAAATATTTTATGATATGCATGACCTCTGATTTTACTTACTTAGCGATTTTAGTTACCTTATATACTCGGTACATTCCACGTACTAACTTCATACTCTATGTCGTATCATTTCATGATACAGACTTTGACATTCAATTTAGCCCCACCGTTAGCGAGATACTCAGAGTAGCATCTCCTAGCAATAGTTGGTGAGTCCTCTTCCTTCGAGGACCCGTTTATCAATTGTATTCAATATCTTTAGTTTCAGCCTTTAGTGAGTTAGTTTGGGTATTGTCCCATCAGCTCGTCAGTATGTAAAGGCTTATCTGACATAGTATGTTTTCACTTTCAGATCGTTCTTATGTATTCGGATAATCGATGTTATCAAATTTTCAGACTTTCACTATTTTATATATGTTAGACTTCCACATTATTATGTTGAGTATAGATATCATGTTAATGTCATGGGTCGACTTGGAGCCTCTCAGGGTTCTTTGTCTCGTGTCTCGATCCGGGCCTATTTTCGGTCGTTACAATGTATTTACATATACTCACTAGGTGACTAATATTACCAAGATGAGGGACAATACCATGGTTACCGCGGTGAGCCAGCCTAGCTCCACCTTGCAGGAGGGCCTACTTGATGTGTTGTGGATTCACCGCCCTTTAGACGCTCAAACCTAAGAAAATAGCATGGACTTAGGTGTATTTATATGGATATAAGGCACTTTATCTTTGGTTACAAGACAAATAGGTGTTGGAGCAAGAATGTGCAAAAGATAGCCTAAAAATGCAGAAAATAGGCTAAAGTCACAAGTCTCAGTACGAGCCGTAGGTTGATGCTACGAGTCATACTGAAGATTGTGAAAAGTTTCAGATGGCTGAGTTATGAAGAGTGCATCCTACGACTCTCAGTACGAGTTCTACAACACTTGTACGAGCCGTAGCGTTGAATCGTGGAAATATTCAGAAGAATTGCAGAAGAGGCTGACTCTTGACACGGATAGACAATAGAGTCTTGGCATCAAGGTATGTTGGGACTGTCCCAAGCTAGAATAGGTCAATACCAGATGAACGACACCTAGTACGATTCGTAGTTTTCCACTATGAGTTGTACTGTGCATTTGTATCAAAGACCTGAACATGGCCAAGTCTAGATGAGGCGGTAAGGTCCTTCCACGGCTCGTGGAATCTACTTATGGGTCGTACCATGAGTTGTGGAAAAATATAGAGAAATTTGCAGTGAAGGGGCATCCTCAGACGACTCAAGGTATGGGTCTTACCTTTGTGGTATGAGTCGTACCTGGGATTCGTAATGTGCACATAGTATTTTTTGGGACTTAATACGAGTCATACCTACAAGGTACGACCTGTACTGTTGACCCGTGGTTAGATACTGAGAATTTCTCTTCTAGTTTTTCTTTCTCAAATATGGACTTCTAACTCTCTTCTCTATAGGTACAATGGCAATGAAGCGCAAGGCATCCAAAGAAACTTCTCGGAGGATATTACTTGATGAAACATCTAAGTCTGAGCCTGAGCAAGTAGTAAACTCCCCTAGTGGTTCTGTTGAGGAGTACTAGGTTTATACATCAGACACCGACAGAACCCGAACCACTAGGGTGAAGTCCAAAGAACAAATCATCACAGCTACTGCCACATCTGCCTAAGCTACTCAGTCTGAGGAGGGAGCCAAAGAAGGTAATTAGGAGTCGGGAAGCAGCTCACATGCAGAAGAATGGTCTAAGGAGACCTAATCTGGAGAGGCAAGTAGCGGTTCTGAGTCTGAGGAGGAGGCTCCCAATGCTAAGCAGCAGCAGATCCCGCCTACGGAGAATCGTACCATCCGGTGGAGAGTGCAAGGAGAATAGGAAATTTATGAACAAGGCATTCCTCTCACCGCCAAAAAAACCTAGGCAGAGCATCCAAGAAGAATCGCGGATCCTTACCAACACACTAAATGAAGTAGAGGAGATGAAGCGGATTTTCAGCTTTTACTGGCTCGAATGGATGGCTAGGACACTAAACTAGTAAACTTCAGAGATAGTCCGAGAGTTCTATGCCAACTACCTGGTGACCATGGATGAAAAGAAAAAGAAGGTGCAGAAAGTGAAAGACCAACCCAAATTGGAGAGCTTCATGGTCAGAGGGCGAGAGATAGACATCTCTGAGCGGACTATCTCTCAGATCATGTACGGTACCCCATTCATACCTCCACATGCCATGCCAGAATATGAGTTCCGAGTTGAGGCAACGAAGCAACTTAGGCAGCTGGGATTTGAGGAGAGACAGAGGCAGCAATAATGGTTGGCGGGTGTTAGAGCTGAGGACAGAGAGGAAGCAGAATGGGTCACAGGTGGAAAGCAGGTTACCAAAAACTCTCTCAACTTCATAGCTAAAGCCTGCTGGACACAGTGTGCCACTACTTAGCACCTACATTCAATGACAACACCTTCAGTGCATATATAGCAGCTCTGGTGGCCATGCCTCTTGTGCAGATACCCCATTAACATCCCGAGGATCATTGCAGAAGAAATACGAGATTAGGCTATGGGATTGAGCACTACCATCCCCTTCCCAAGCCTCGTTTTCAGATTATAAAAAGAGGAAGGAGTGATAGTGCGACAAGGTTAGGAGCGCTTGATTGGAGGGCAGAGGATAGCAAACATTGGCTTAATCCGGGATGAAATGAATCTAGTGAGTAGAGCCCGACTTCCCACATTAGTTCCAAAGACCCATCCAAAAGGGGGCATACAGGTGAATGCCCCCAACCTCACTGGAGAAGAGCGAGACACCGACTATTGGTGCCGGTCACTTAGAGGAAGCTCCTAGCACTTCTGCCACGACAATGCGTAGCCTGCTGACTCAAAATCCAGCAAGGTATGTCCTAGTGCCCCATGATTTTCTACAGAAATTGGACAAAAGGTTGACCATGGACGAAAGAAAAAATCAGGCTATGATGGATAATGTGAAGCCATGGGTCAAAGCAGAGATTGACACAGCAGCACATACCTTACATGCCTGCCTGGATGGATTTGAGAGTCAGTTCAACATGCACATGGTAGAGAAAACAGATACCAGAAGTCTCCGTGAGGAGTTGGGGTCTCTTTGGAGCCAAGTAGTTGAGTTTTCATCATAAAAACTGGCAGTCATATCAGCCCCCACTCTTCCAGACTTTGATGAAGATCTTGATGAAGAGATTGACTTGGCAGCTTATTAGGAGGTGATGACAACTGCTAGAGAAAAAGGGAAGAAAAGAGTGTCTGAGGATGTTGGAGAAGAAAGTTTGAGGAAGAAAAGAATGAAAGAAAGAAGAGAATGCAAGTGGGCACAAGCAGACAGCCTGCAGACTCATGACTCACATATGTTAGAGCGGCAGGAGCAAGCTAGAGGAGCAGGCAGCTCTACCATGGCTCAGCCCGAGCTCGCTAGTGGCAAAGACCCTTCGGGCGAGCCACATTCAACCCCGATAACTCAAGAGACCATAGAGGCAGCCGAGACTACTGATAGGGTAACCCCTCCCCCTATTCATACACCATTGAGTACCCCAGCCACTGGTAGCGCCACGATTGCAGCAAAGGTACCTCCTCCGCAGGATGACAGGAGCGCCTAGAGAACCACAGGCATGTTCCCTTCCCTCTGTTATTGTATTTCATGCTTCGGGTAAGAAGCACAATTTTCAAAAAGGGGAAGGGGTGTACTTGTGATTTTTGGGATTTTTGGATTCGTTCGAGGGTTTTTCTTGCCGTGTTTCTTTTTCCTCGGACATGCTCTCAAGTAGAACTGGCATGTTTAGGATTTTATTTTCTTAGTTTGTGATTTTTTTTAATTAGGAAATAACTTAGGAGTACTCAGCAAACGAAATTGAGCTAGTTTTGAATTTGTAAAAAAAATTGACCCTATTTAAATTTTTTTGATGCATTAGCTATGTATTTGTGACTGCATACATGATATTTGTGGATCTTTTGATGTCATTTAGTTTATTAGCATGAGTAGTCTTGTTAAGCTATGTGTAAACCAGACAGTTAAAGTGAATATAAGTCATGTGACATGAGCGAGTGAGGTTGGATACTTAGTTCAGTATTGTGTTGAAGATCTAGAACATGCTTGGTTGGTCTTTGCATAAGCTAAGGATGGTTGGTTAGGATATGATCATAGGCCATTTATTGTTAAGCTCACTTTTAACCTAAATGACCCTACCCAAATCATATGATTCCCTTGATCCCAATTTTGAGCCTTTAATAGACCATTTTTCTTTGACTAACCGATGAATCATACCCATTTTTTTTGTAATGAACCTACTTTGGCCCTGGTCCTTCCTTGGATATTGTGAACCTCAATATAGGCAAAATGCCTAAGTTTAGGATGGGTAGAGTAGGGGTGCATAAATGGTGGGAACTAGGAAAAGGGAAAGAAAAGAGAAAAGTTTAAAAATAAGGTGTGGTGTGAAAAAAACAAGATGAAATAGTTGAAAATCTTGAAAAAGAAAATTCAAAAGAAATAAGTAAATGCTTGAAAAGGTTAAAAATACACCACACCCATACAAATACACACATGGTACCAGTCATAAGACGCACTCGTAGGTCCCTAGGTAAATTTCTTAATTTTCTGAAGCACGGGTTCAGGGGACGAGTCGTGGGTCTTCCTACGACTCGTGGTACGAGTCGTGATGGGTCAAAAACATCATAATTACCCGATTCAACCCAGTTTTTTTTAAATCTTCCCCTTACCTATTTAAATCCCATACCTAAACCAACCCTTCTCCCACACACAAAACCCACGACCAACACTCACCCTCCCCACACACCCCTGACTCAAAAGCTAAGAAAAATCGAGAAATTTCTTGCTCAACCAAGGTTCCTCTCAACTCACAATTGTGATTGTCAGTCGAAGAAAGAAGAAACAAGTAAGTAGTGTATCGAATATCGAAAAATATTAACTTGCTTGAAGCTTTCACTGTCAAAACCCAAAGGAGTGTTGAATTTGATTGAAAATTTTCAATAATACAATGATCATGGATGAAAACAAACCATGAACGACTTGAAAACATCATTTTTTTTGTTGTTGGGTTGAACTTGTGAATTTATTTTTTTTGGAAAATTTGAGTTACGGGTGGTAACTAAAAAGGGGAAGCATGAGTAGTGTTTAGTTGATAAATGACATGCATAGACCTGGGGGAAATCTAAGTACCCAAATTGTGAAAAAGGACCCTTGCAAACTGAGAAAAATCAACTAAGTCATGAAGATGGTATGAAAAATAGTATGGGTCATAGGTTGTCACTACGAGCCATACTGAGCATTTGTACCAAAGAACTGAAAAAAGTTAATCAGAAAAGTCCTTCCTATGACTCATGGAATCGACCTATGGCTTGTACCATGAGTCGTGGAAAAATAAAGAAGAAATCATAGCTGAGGCTTCCTCAGACGACTCAGGGTACAAGTCGTATCTTCCTGGTATGAATCATACCTATGAGCCGTAATATATATGCAGTAGTTCTAGGTCTTCATACGAGTCGTGCCATCAGGGTACGACCCATGATAAAAATTTGACACTATTCTTTTCTTGATTTTTTTCTCAAATATGGAATTCTGACTTTCTTCTCTATAGGTACAATGAAATACAAACGCAGAGCAAACAAATCAACCGCTCGGAGAACATTAATTGATGAAACAACTGAGTTTGAGTCAGAGAAAGGAGGGAACTCACCAAGTGGTTCAGTCGAAGAGTATCAAGTTGATACATCCAATAGAGATGGAACCTGGACTACCACGACAAAGGCAAAAGCTCAAGCTGTTGCCACTGTCGCCACATCAACCCAAGCTCCCTAGTTTGAGAAGGGAGCTGGAGAAGGTAATTAGGAGTTGGGAAGCGGCTCAAACACAGATGAGGGGGCTGAGGAGGCCCAATCGAGAAAGGCAAGTGGTAGAGACGACTCTAAAGAAGAGGAGACTAGGGAGGTTTGTACCATTCGGTGGAGAGTGCCAGGGGACAAAGAAATTTATGAGCAGGGCATATCTCTCACCTCCAAAAACAAACCTAGATGGAACATTCAAGAAGGACCGCGGATCCTCACAAACACACTGAATCAAATTGAGGAGATGAACCGGATATTTAGCTTCTATGGCTTTAAGTGGACGGCCAAGACTCCAGCTCAGTACACCCCAGAGATAGTCCGCGAGTTCTATGCAAACTACTTGGAAACCATGGAGGAAAAGGCCAAGAAAGGGCAGAAAGTGAAAGATCAGCCCAGATTGGAGGATGTTTTGGTACGAGGTTGAGAGGTCGACATATCTAAGAGCACTATCTCTTGGATTTTTTGTGGGCAACAGTTCACACCTCCACGAGCTATGCCAGAGTATGAGTACTGAGTGGAGGCACTTAAACAAATCAGGCAGATATATCATGAGGAAGACCAAAGGCAATTACAGTGGTTGGTAGGTGTTTTGGCTGAGGACAAAGAGTCAGCAGAATGGGCCACTAGTGGAAAGAAAGTTACAAAAGGATCACTTTACTTCATATAAAAAGCTTGATGGACACTAGTGCACCACAGATTAGCACCGACAGTCAATGACAACACCCTAAATGCAGACAGAGCAACTCTAGTAGCATGCATCATGTCCAGATACCTTATCAACATCCCGCGGATCATTGTACAGGAGATACAACACCGAGAAGTGGGGTTGAGCACCACCATCCCATTCTCAAATCTTGCATTCAGCTTATGCATGGAGGCAGGAGTTCCACGCGGTGATATGCGCTTGATTGACAGACAACGAATAGCAGACATCGATTTTATCCGGGATGAGATGAACTCGATAAGTCGTGCACGTCTTCCCACAGCTATTCCACAGAGCTAGCTAGTAGGGGAGCACAGGTGAATGCCCCCACTATACAGGAGCATAGCGAGACACCGACACCAGATGCCGATCATTCAGAGTTATCTACAAGCACCTCAGTTGCACCACAGCCTAGCCTGCAGACTTAGACACCAGCAGGGCATATTTTTGTACCACAAGACTTCCTCTTGATGCTGGCCAAATGTTTGACCATGGTAGATTAAAAGATTCAGGCCATGATGGAAAATGTAAAGCCATGGGTCAAGGCGGAGATAGATACAGCAGCTCAGGCTCTACATGCTTGCCTAGATGGATTTTTGAGCCGCTTTAATGCACGGATGGTGGAAAAAACGGACACCAGTAGTCTCCATGCGGAGTTGGGGGTTCTTCAGACTCAAGTAGTCGAGTTTTCATCATGACAAACGACAGTTATTGCAACTCCCACTCTTCTAGAGCTAGATGCAGAATTTGACAAGGAGATTGACTTGGCGGCTTACTGGGATCCTATGGAGCTGCTAGA
The DNA here is from genome assembly GCA_018107945.1 of Datura stramonium. NCBI lineage: Eukaryota > Viridiplantae > Streptophyta > Magnoliopsida > Solanales > Solanaceae > Datura > Datura stramonium. The sequence continues at coordinate 15,909 of JACEIK010012459.1, read as the reverse complement.
GATAAAGGTAAGAAATGAGTTATTGAGGATGATGGAGAGGAGAGTCGAAGGAAGGAGAGAAAGAAAGGAAGGAAGGAACGCAAGCAGGCCAGAGCGAAGAGCCTGTAAACTCATGACGCACATATGTCAGATCTGCAGGAGCGAGCTAGAGGAGTAGGCAGCTCCACCATGCCTCAGCCCGACATTTCTAGTGGCCCTGATCCTTTGGGTGAGCAACATTCAGCCCCGATTCACACTGAGGCCATTGAAGCGTCACTACTGAGGAGTGCATCGACCACTTTTAGCATCACGATTATAGCGGAGGTACCTCCTTCGCAGGCTGACAGGAGAGCCTAGAGCTCCACAGGTATGTTCCCTTCCCTTCATTCTTCTATTTCATGCTTCGGGGATGAAGCTAAATTTTCAAAAAGGGGATAGAGTGTACTTGTTATTTTTAGGATTTTTGATACGTCCAAGGGTTTCTCTTGCCATGTTTGTTTTCCCTAGGGCATGTTATCTAGTAGAACCTGCATGTTTAGGACTTTTACTTTTAATTTGTGATTTTTGTTTAATTAGTAAATAACTTAGGAGTACTTAGCCAATGAAAATGCATAAGTTTTGATTTTGTGACCCTTTTTAAAAAATATTTTATACATTACCTATGTATTTGTGACTGCATGCATGATTCATGTGCATCTTTTGATGTTATTTAGTCTATTAGCATGAGGAGTGATCACGGGCAAAAATATCATGCCCGTGATACGCTTTACAACTTAAATTAGTCATGTTGCCTAAGTTATTTTATACATTTTCATGTGATTTTATATAAATGTGAAGATATGTGCTAACCAACATGATTAGCCTTTGTTTTGTAGGTTTTGATGA
>JACEIK010012456.1:0-31044 GCA_018107945.1 Datura stramonium | reverse complement strand
ATATGCATGAATTCATTATCGAGATGTATGTCGTCATTAAGCTTCATTTCACATGATGTTGAGTTAAGCATGATTCTATTCTAAGCTTTATCGAGATGACATTGTTGAGCTTCATATTTATATGATGTCTAATGCATGCATGATTTCATAATGAGCTCTGTCAATAGACAATGTTGAGCTTCGTTTCATATGATATTAAGTTTATGTATGATTTCATGTTGAGCTTCATCACTAAATGATGTCGAGCTTCATATTTATACGATGTAGAACATTGCATGTTTTGGGAGAAGAGTCTAGCACCGAGCGGGCTAAGGGTATACTACCCTATGCCCCAGAACTACGCGCCAACGTAGGTTGATTCTATTATAATATTGGGACCTCCCTTGTGAGATATCCCCGGCCTGATTGGCCCTTCAAGCTTGATATTGATATCATGGTATCGTCTGTAGCCCTGGCAAGGTTATGGATGGCTATGCCCACTTGAATGTAATAGTCGGGACCACGTAAGCTCTATCGTGGTATGTCGGTTAAGTGAAGAGTCTCCCACTGTCTATATTGTTCGAGTTTGCATACCCATTATTCATGATGATTATCTTATGCATGCATGTTTGAAAAGCAAGGTTTGACTCATTGTTTAGCTTTTGATATAAATGTTATGATTTAGCTTTGAGTCATTCGATTTAGTCATGATGTTCTAAAACCATGCATGACCATGTATTAAATAAGAATGATTTCGTAATGAATGCTTGTGATCGTTTCCTATCCTTAAAGTCTATCATATATGTATGACTTGTTTTAAAAAGGCTATTATTGCTCAAGCGGTTTTACTTAACTTGCATACTCGGTACATTCCACGTACTGACCGCATACTTTCTATGCCACATCATTTCATGATGCAGGATCGGGTTCTCAGGTTCATCCCCATCAGGATATGGAATTCCCTCGGATGGTGTTGTACGCTCAGCAGATGGAAGTGACACATTCGAGAGAGAGAGAGGCCAAGAGGGCAAGGACTGAGGACCACAGATTCTCCCAACATAGGTCCAGCAGTGGCACACCGTCAGCAGATTCACCAGATATCATCCTCCCTAGCTTCATCAACCTTGAGTGTGCTATCTCGGCTTAGGCTCATGTCAGGCTCGAGGGGTCAGAGAAGCAGGCCTACAGATTCAGGTGTTCTAGCTAGTTGCAGGTGTGGCCGAGGGCATACAAGCCAGTGCTTGGCAGGTCCGTGTGTGTGTTTTGGGTGTGGACAACCCGGACACATGCTTAGAGATTATCCAACGGCGAGACAGGATTAGGTTGGGGGCCGTGGCCTAGCTTCTAGTTCAGCAGCCCCAACCCCTCGCTCAGCACATTAGGGGGCAGCTACTAGTGCAACTGGAAGTTAACACCAAAACATATTCTATGCCCTAGCATCTCGTCAGGAGCATGGGGTCTCCTCGAATGTGGTTACCGGTATGTTACGAGTCTTCCATGTTGATGTTTATGCATTGTTAGATCCAGGGGACACCTTGTCCTTTGTGACACCTTATGTAGCCAGTAGCTTCAGAGTTAGTCCTGATGTCTTGTCAGAATCCTTCTCGGTTTCTACTCTAGTAGGTGACTCAGTTATAGCTAAACGGGTGTATAGAGATTGCCCGGTCTTGATTCTCCATAAGGTCACCTCAGCAGATCTGATAGAGTTAGCCATGATCGATTTCGATGTTATTCTCGGCATGGATTGGTCGTATGCTTGTTATGCTTCCATTAATTGTAGGACCCGGCCAGTAGAGCTTAGATTCCCCGGTGAGCCAGTCTTAGAATGGAAGGGTAGTTCAGCTGTGCTTGTTAGGTATCTTCGTTTCCTACCTCAAGGCTAGGAAGATAATTTCTAAGGGTTGCATGTATCACGACCCTAACTATCTAGTTAGTTCCAGTAGTACGTGAGTATCCAGAGGTCTTTCCTGATGATTTGTCAGGTATCCCTCCCGAGCGGGAGATTGATTTCAGTATTGACCTTCTTCCCGATATGCAACCTATATCTATTCCACCCTACAGGATGGCTCCAACTGAGCTAAAAGAGTTGAAGGATCAGTTAAACGATTTTCTAGATAAGGGTTTCATTAGACCGAGCTAGTCCTCATGGGGTGCACCGGTATTATTTATTCGGAAGAAAGATGGTTCCCTTCGTATGTGCATTGATTATCGACAGTTGAACAAAGTCACTATCAAGAACAGGTATCCCTTACCCAGGATTGATGATTTGTTCGATCAGCTTCAGGGTGCGAAGTGTTTCTCGAAGATAGATCTTAGATTTTGGTATCATCAGCTCAGAGTTCGGGAGAGTGATATCTCAAAAACGCATTCAGAACACGGTATGGTCATTATGAGTTTGTAATTATGTCTTTTGGACTAACGAATGCTCCTGCAGCTTTTATGGACTTGATGAACAGGGTTTTCTAGCCATATTTGGATATGTACGTGATCGTGTTCATTGATGACATCTTGGTATAGTCTCGGAGCGAGGAGGAGCATGCCGCTCACTTGAGAGTAGTGCTACAGACCCTTAAGGACCGCCAATTGTATGTAAAGTTCAGCAAGTGTGAGTTTTGGTTGGACTCCGTGGCGTTCTTGGGCCATGAGGTGTATAACGAGGGCATAATGGTAGACTCACAGAAAATTGAGGTGGTGAAGAATTGGCCCAGATCGGTGAATCCTTTGGATATTCGGAGCTTCTTGAGCTTAGCTGGCTACTATCGGAGGTTTGTGGAGGGTTTCTCAACCATTGCAGTGCCTTTGACTAAGTTGACTCAAAAGAAGGTGAAGTTTCAGTGGTCGGAGGATTCTGAGAAAAGCTTCCAAGATTTGAAGGCTCGACTTACCTCAACACCAATTTTGACCCTACCCGAGGGTAATGATGGTTTCGTGGTGTATTATGATGCTTCCCGAGTTGGACTTGGGTGTGTGTTGATGCAGCGTGGGAGAGTGATAGCTTATGCCTCTCGACAGCTGAAAGTGCATGAAAAGAATTATCCGACCCACGATCTTGAATTGGCCGCGGTGGTGTTCACATTGAAGATATGGAGGTATTACTTGTATGGGTCCATGTGGATGTATTTACAGACCACAAGAGTTTGTAATATGTGTTCACATAGAAAGATCTAAATCTTCGGCAAAGGAGGTGGTTGGAGTTACTTAATGATTATGACATGAGTGTCCTTTACCACCGGGGAAAAGCTAATGTGGTTGTGGATGGGCTTAGTAGACTCTCAATGGAGAGTTTGTCCCATGTGAATGGGGGGAAGAAGGAATTGGTGAAAGATGTTCACTGGCTTGTGAGGCTGGGAGTTAGATTGCTCAATTCGACTGATGGCGGTCTTGTTGTGCATAACGGGTTGGAATCGTCCTTGGTAGTTGATGTTAAATCCAGGAAAGATGAGGATCCAATATTGAGGAAGCTGAAGGAGGTGGTGCGGAGTCAGAAAGTGGAGGTTTTCTCCCAAGGGGGAGATGGTGTGCTACGATACTAGGGTCGACTATGTGTTCCGAACGTTGATAATTTGAGAGTTTAGATATTGCACGAGGCACATGGTACTAGATATTCTGTTCATCCAGGATCCACAAAAATGTATCAGGACTTACAAGAAATCTATTGGTGGGATGGTATGAAAAGGGATATTGCGGAGTTTGTAGCAAATTGTCCAAACTGTCAGCAAGTAAAAGCCGAGCATTATAGACCTGGAGGTGTACTTTAGGATATTGCCATTCCCACTTGGAAGTGGGAATAAATCAATATGGACTTCATTACAGGTCTACCTCGTACTCGCCGGCAATACGACTCCATTTGGGTTGTGGTGAACAGGTTGACCAAGGCTGCACACTTCCTACCGGTCAATACTACTACAGATTCAACAGACGATTATGCTAAGTTGTATATTCGGGAGTTGGTTCGTCTTGATGGAGTACCCTTGTCTATTATTTCGGATCGAGGTACTTAGTTTACTTCTCAATTCTGGCGTTCATTTCAAAAGGGGCTCGGGACTCAAGTTAAGCTAAGTACAACTTTTCACCCTCAGACGGACGGCCAAGCGGAATGAACCATTCAGACTCTTGATGATATGTTGAGGGCATGTGTTATGGATTTCAAAGGTAGTTGGGATGATCATTTTCCCTTGATCGAGTTTACTTATAATAATAGTTACTACTCTAGCATCCAGATGGCACCGTTCGAGGCTCTCTACGGGAGAGGTGTAGATCTCCTATCGGATGGTTCGAGGTTGGTGAGGCAGCTGTGGTAGGACCAGATTCAGTTCATGAGGCGATGTTGAAGGTTTAGTTGAAAAGGGACCGGTTGAAAATCGCTCAAAGTTGTCAGAAATCGTATGCTGATGTGAGAAGAAGAGAATTGGAGTTTGATGTTGACGACTGGGTGTTTCCAAAGGTATCTCCCATGAAGGGAGTCATGCGGTTCAGAAAGAAAGGTAAACTCAGTCCCCGCTATGTTGGTCCATACGGGGTTGTGAGAAGAGTTGGTAAGGTGGCGTATGAGTTGGACCTGCCTTCAGAATTGGCTCTAGTTCATCCCGTTTCCATGTATCGCTGTTGAAAAAGTGTTTGGGTGATCTAGCCTTGGTGGTTCCGATAGACAACATTGGTGTGAAAGATAGCCTCAGTTATGAAGAAATTATGGTTGAAATCTTGGATCGACAAGTTAGAAGGCTGAGGAACAAGGAAGTAGCCTTAGTAAAGGTGTTATGGAGGAATCGGCATGTCGAGAGAGCCACATGGGAGGCCGAAGCGGATATGATGGCTAAATACCCCCATTTTTTCCCTACTGGCACAACTTCAGTTTGAGGTATCAAATTTTTGCCCTAAACCTCTATTCAGTTTTTCATGTTCTATTCATGCGAATAAGTTTGTTTTATGATATGATATGTGTATGTGATGTCTGAACTCTGACCAGCTATATGGTTCTCTTCGGGAGTAGTCGTTCCGTCAGTTTTCGGCTTGAATGTCAATGATTAGCACATATATATATATATATATATATATATATATATAGTGATTGTTGTTTCTCGGGTTTTCTTCAGTTTATAACATTCGAGGATGAATGTTCCTAAGGGGAGATATTATTATACCTCGGGAATTCAAGAATCGAACCCGGAAGTGAATCAGGAGAAAAATTGGAAAAATGTTGTAGAAGTAGCAGAACGGGTCACTTAACGACTCGTGAGGGAGGCCTAACGAGTCGTCAGTGGCTCGTGGGGAAGGCCTGAGATGTTGAAGGACTCGAGGTCCCTTACGGGATGTAATGACTCGTGGTCAGTCACCTCGAGTCGTCATGTCAGTCGTGGGTGGTCTTAGAGAAAGACAGTGAAACTTATCCGTGTACCCGACGGGTGGTACCTAACGAGTCATTATGTCGGCTCTAACGCACTCCATTAGAGGGCCGTCACCAAGCCAATTGAATTTTCATGAATGATGAGGCAATGTACTTGACGGGTGAACCAACGGATCGTACCCTAGAATGAGTCACAGTCATCCGTTAGGACCCCGACAGTTATTTTCGGGCTGATTTCAGTAAGGGCTTTTCCGTAATCTCTTAAGTTCTATGGGCCTATACTACGTCATCTTAAGCTCGTAATAGAGGGTTTTAAGCCGAAAGACCTGATCTAGCCATTTTCTATGCATGCAAGGGTGAGAGCTTGAAGGAAGAAATGAGGAGAAATTCAAGGTTTTCAAGGGAAACTCTGTGATGGGCAATTAGAAGAGTTAGGATTTTTCATTCCTGTGTATGTAAGGCTATGAGTGGGTGCTTTCCACACCCAACCCATTCCCTATCAATTTGTGTTTGGTTTGTGATGATCAGTACGGGTTCATTTAATTGCATGAACCTTACATTTCTACTCATGGGTATGATTAAATTGAGTTGATATTGGTGATTTACTAAGTCACAGATTCTACTTTTTCTATTTTACAAAAAAAAATTATTTTCAAAATTGAATCTAGCAAAATTATCCATTTGTGGGTAGTTCATGATAGAAGGTGATGATGATGGAGTAGATGATGAAAAACATGTTTTCAATCTTACCCATGATTTTGATGATGTTTTCAGAGAAGATTGGGGTTAGACCCATGTAAGATGAAGCTTTGGGTAGTGTCCAATGTTGAGTATGAATGATGATTTTCGTGAATTGACTTTATGGCTTCGTTTTGGAGTGAAATCTCCTCAAATTACAATGTTTCCAAATAATTGTAAGGAGTTCAAGTGTGATAAGGTTTTGGGAAAGGTTCCTATGTTGATGATAATGAAGTGATATTCTAAAGTAGCCTTACCATTATTGACTTTTGAGAACAAATTTCCCACTATTCTTGAGCTTGTGGTATGTGTCCTTTTAAAGCTTCTTATATGCATGAATTCATGATCGAGATGTATGTCATCATTAAGCTTCATTTCATATGATGTTGAGTTAAGCATGATTCTATTCTAAGCTTTGTCGAGATGACATTGCTGAGCTTCATATTCTATGATGGGCTCAATGCATGCATGATTTCATAATGAGCTTTGTCAATAGACAACAATGAGCTTCTACTATACGATGTTGAGCTTATGCATGATTTACGTTGAGCTTCGTCACTATACGATGTCGAGCTTTGTATTTAGCAATGTGGTGACATTTCATGCTGGGAGAAGAGTCTAAACGAGCGGCTAAGGGTCTATTACTCCTATGCCCCGTAACTACGCTACTCAAATCTTAGGTTGATTCTATTATACTATTGGGACCTCCCTTGTGAGCTATCCCCGGCCCGATTGGCCCTTCGAGCTTGATATCGATATCATGGTATCGTCTGTAGCGTTGGCAAGGTTATGGACGACTCGCGCACTTGAGTGTAATAGTCGAAACCATGTAAGCTCTATCGATGTATGTTGGTTATGACGAGTCTCCCACTGTCTATATCGTTCGAGTTTGGTATACCCATTACTCATGATGATTATCTTATGCATGCATGTTTGAAAAGCAAGGTTTGACTCATTGTTCAGCTTTTTGATATAAATGTTAAGTGATTTAGCTTTGAGTTTGGTCTGATTTAGTCATGATGTTATAAAACCATGCATGACCATGTATTAAATAAGAATGATTTCATAATGAATGCTTGTGATCGTTTCCTATACTTAAAGGCTATCATATATGTATGACTTGTTTTAAAAATGCTATTATTGCTCAAGCGGTTTTACTTACTTTGCATACCAGTACATTCCACGCATCGACTACATACTTTCTATGCCGCATCGTTTCATGATGCAGATCGGGTTTCGTGTTCAACCCTGTTCGTAGCCGCCTATCGAGTTAGCATTCTGTTGTTTGATGAGTTCTCATCCTCTAAGGACTAGACTATCAGTTATTTTGAGCGTATTTTTAGTTCAGTATTTCTGAGCTAGTTAGGGGTGTTGTCCTATCAGCTCGCCAAGATTAGAGGCTTATCGTAATTTAGACATGTATTTAGCTTTCGATGTTTGTTCCGTTGAGTTATATTTATGTTTCCTTCATGTTTATTGAATGAGATATGACGCTTACTATGGGTTCACGGGGTCTCGGGGCCCCTTTGTCCGTGTGTCTATGATCCGGGTGTACTCTCGAATCGTGACACCATCGCTGGATACTACATGACCTAAAATTCACAAAAATTAAGCCAAAATTCACACTTTAGAGAATTTCACATAGCTTGTCCTCCTTATGTTTATAAAGCTGTTCTCAAGTAATTCACATGTTTTTCAGGTTTTTTGAGTAAACCAAAAATATCATCAATGAACACAATGATGAATCGATTAAGAAAAAGGTTTAAAAATGGGATTCATCAAGTCCATATGCGCTTGGTGTATTGGCTTGCCAAAGGTCATCACTAAAAATTTGAAATAAAATAACGGTCATGAAAAGCATTTGGAATATCTTGCTCTTTATATCTAGCTAATAATACCCCGAGGGCAGATCAATATTATAAAAGAAATTAGCTCCTTAAAAGTTGATCAAACAAATTAGTAACTTTGGCAAAGGATACTATTTTGATAATACTGTATTGGTTACGTAGTCGATACACATTCGAAAGGACCCATCCTTCTTTTCAGACAAATAAGACCAGAGCACCCCAAGGTGAAGTACTCGGTCCAATAGATTCTTTATCTAGCAAATCCTTTAATTACTTTTTCAATTCTCTCAACTCAATAGGAGCCATACAATAAGGTGTACTAGAGATTTGTTGAGTATCGAGAATAACATTGATTCCAAAATCAATAAACTTGATTAATGAAATACGATAGAGTTCTCAAAACAATTCAGAAAACTCATTAACTATGGGAACTTAATCAAATTCGGGTACTATAGCCTGAGTACTATTCACAACAACTAGGTGAAATATGCACCCTTTGGAGATCATCCTGCTAGACTTAAGATAAAAAATAAACCTACCCGAGGCTTCACAATATCTCCCTTCCATTCCAGAACATGTTCAATGTGTGGAATTCAAATCATACCATTTTAGATCGGCAATCCACAGTTGCATAACAAGTAGGATGACAATCCATTCCCATGATCACATCAAAATTCACCATCTCCAATTTAAATAAGTCATGGTGTCTCATGTCTTATCAAAATTATGCAACTTTTAAACTCTGAAACAATAACGATAACACCAACAGGGGTATTAATAGAAAAAAGATTCTATCAAAAGTTCGGGCTACAATCGAAATAAAGATCAAAATACAGAGTCACATATGATAAATTTGATCCAGGTTCAATCAATAAATACGCATTATAAGTGCAAATGGTAAGGATACATGTAATCAAAACACAAAGCCTAAAATTTCTTTGCGAGTCAAACCATAGAGTCGAGCTAGACCTATTCCAGTATTAGTAGCAACATTGCCACGAGCATTTTGAGGGGCATTAGCATTACTGAATAGACAGATTCCTAGTAGCATTAGGGGTATATTCTGCTTCGATGGGGTTGCTAGTCATCTCCCTTTATTTCTTTGCAATTCCGCTATTCTCGCCTCTTAATACCACAATGATGATAGGTCTGAGTCTGATTATTGGATTAATATGGCCTTTGATTTGTATTCTGATAAAGTGTACCCTGATTATTAAAATTTTGCCCTTGTCGACCGATCAATATTAGTCGTATAGGTATAGATGATCCTCTTCATTGTCCTCTGATGTGTGCTATGAGTTTACAACACTTTGACGCTTTAAAATTGAGAAAATATGCATGGTATTAGGTGTATTTATACGGATATGATGCACTTTTGCTTTGTTTTCGGGGAAATAAGGTGTTGGAGTTGAAAAGCTGTAAAAGAAGGAAAAAGAGTGAAAAATTGGGCTAAGTACAAACTTCGCATGAGCCGTATCATAAGTTGTGATAAAGTTTAGAAAGATATGCACAAGGTACTAGCTAGTTACGACTCTTGGTATGAGCTGTACCATCATGGTATACGAGTTGTACTATGAGTCGTGGAAAACATCATAAGAATGCACTTTGATTAGTGTCCTGTACGGATGGAAACCATGAGCCGTGATGACTACCTACATCCTATACCAAGGAGCCACAGTTTAGAACAAAGTTGAATGGCGTGATCTCATGGTATGAGAGGCAATCACTATTGGAGGAGCAAGGTAGAGCTGTCCCAAGACACTCGTCAAAATATTCCGCAGGATGCCAGATATCTCAAATATAGACCACGATAGGATTGTACAACTCGTATAAGCATTGAACTACACCAGCTCCCAACACTTAGCTAACTTCAAAGCTGCTAGGCATTGTATGAGTAAAGCTACGACTCGTATGATCAAGTTATGAGTCGTAGGAGAAGGCGGCGACAATTAATTAGTTTTCCCTATTAATTTAGGAAATGTTTCTAATTATTTGTATAAATACTTTCTAGGTTACTTTTTATTAGCAGATTTTAGAGGATCTAATTACTTGAAGGAGAATTCGACTTTTTGGGAGATTCTCTTGAGTTATTCAATATTCTTGGTTTACTTCATATGATTCTTGATTTGTTCAAAGTTGAATTATGCAATAACCAAGTGGGTTTTATTTCAATCTTCATTGTAAGTTCTTTAATTATGTTCTCTTCAATGAATGCTAATTCTTTTCTTACAATCATGAGAGACTAAAGCCCACAACTAGGCTGTGAGAATCATGAACAATTAACAAACTAGGGTTTGAACAAAGTGATTCTAAACCAATATGAATGCTTGTATTGTCTTCTCTTCATCTTCCCCATAGAACGCGAGTGTTGAGGCTTTCATCGAAATAAAGAGAGAGGAGCGGAAAAGCCACTTGACTGTAAGGAAAGGGGCATGTATCTTAATGGAGTGCAACATTAGGACAAGCCTGAATTTCTATTTGCTTTAACCCAGAGGCGCAGAAATTAGAAAGAGACGAACAACAAAGACTTGAATTCTATGATTCATTGTATAAATTGAGTTACGGTCGCAGGATAGTTAATTTGGAACAAATTGATAACAGTAAAAGTGAAATCACCAAGAGACCTAATTCGCAATTGAGTATAGTAACTAACAAGGACGAACCAAATGCTTGGATAAACCTAAGCATTTATTTTTACAATCAAAGTATTGGGATAGATCACAAGTGTAAAATCTGAAGTAGTTATGAATTCATAGGGAACACCTCCCCAGTAAATTGCATCAACTTGAAAACAACTTAAATTTTTAATACTATTAAGTGTTTACTTCTTCAAACCCCCCATTGGGAGGATAATCGAACCAAAGTATAAATACTAGAATTATTCTACATCCTAACCATACTTTCTTTGGGATCGACCCCAACCTTTAATTGGATTCTTTATTGACAACGTTCGCGTCATACTTTTCCACTGGTGTGATTTGAGTGTTATCAAAAGTGGTGCTGTTGCCAGGAAATACAACTTTAGGATTAGAGAATTGTTGTGTTTAATCTTAGTCATTATTTCCTTATTTGTGTTTTCTTTTATTTTTGATTTGACTCCAAAGGTTTCCAATTGGTGAATGCCAAGTACTTAATGAAGTGGAAACCTCTGATTCCACTTGATATTTAGCTAGAGCGAACATCAGAAAATGGAAAACACTAAGCAGAGAGAGGAATGATTGGTGAAAGAAGCTCATCAAGCCGAGTTAGCACGGCAGGAAGCAATTTGCGGAAGCTGAGGTGCTCGCGATGATGTAGTAAATGTTGGCCACCATGGAAGGGGTAAAAGAGGCCAAAGATATGCTCCTCAGTTTTGGCGATGATGACCCGAATGTTGATGAGGCTGGGTCAACATGAGCCATTGTACCTCCACCTTTGCCTGCTGGGGCAAAGTTTAATATCACTAGCACCATGATCCAGTTGCTTAACATGAAAGGGGTTTTTAGTGGTCACGCAGCTGATGATGCTAATCTGCACCTGATGAACTTCGTTTGTATATGGGCATGCATAAGTTACTGTGTGTGTCGATGCCATACAATTGAGAATCTTCCCATTCTCTCTACGGAGAGGCCACGTTATGGTTACTGAGTTGCCAAATGACTCCATTACCAACTGGGGAGTGAGCTAAATCAAGTTTTCTTAGAAAGGTTCTTCCCACCTTCTAGGATGCTGTAGCCAGTTGATGAGATTTATAATTTTCGGCAATTGAAGACTAAGGCACTATGAGACTTGGGCTGAGATTTAAGAAAAAGCTGACTAAGTTCTTGAATCATAAAATTCTGATGACACTTTGTTGGAATTTCAGGTCTTTGAACAACAACACCAAGGTTATAGCAGATACGGTATGTGGAGCATCACTTAGTCACTCATGGAGCAAACAATTGTTAGACTTGACCGAGTGACTAAGACGAACAGGGCCTGGTACACCAGGAAGCTGAGATAGCTGCAGGTACATGCCATAGGAGTTAACTACGGACCAACACAAAAAGAAGTGAGGAATGTGATCAGAGTTGGCTCACATGAGGACATCTCTAGACCTGCTCATGAAGCATATTATGGGGTCTAGAACTCAGAAGGTGAATGCAGTTGGAGCTCAGGGTCAGGAACAGGGGTTTGAGCAGTTAGATTCCAAGGAGGAGGCGAACCTTTTGACAGTCAGTATGGTTTTTTGGGCCGCACTCAAGGGTCTCAGATAGGACACTTGGAGCCAAGGTTCCTCAAAACCCATACTGGGGAATCCAGTATAGAGACAACTACAGTAAGAATGGGTATAAGTATAGGAGTAGAGGTCGTGAGCAAGAGGGAGAGTGGAGAAGGAACGAAGGGCTACCGCAATGACCGTGTAGGTTTGTATGTTCCTCCGCATGCTCATGAGGGTGATGCTAGACCTCGAAATTAGGAACATGATGGTTGAGATGCTAAATCAACTGATGATCAGCTAAAAGATATTAGAGGTGATATATCTAGCATGGGACAAAAGGTTGAATCCCACGCTACAACAATTAAGCAGAGCGAGCGGCGCTGTCAAATGTTTGCATCCCTAAATCGTAGGCAAATGGGAACACTTCCTAGCAACATAGTCCAAAATTTGAAAAATGACAGCCACTGTATGGCTGTGATGATTATAGGAGTGGAAAGACCATAGTTGACCCTCCTACCGGTTATAGCTTGAGATGGAAAGACGGAAGGAGATCAAGCTGAATGAGGAAGATGAGATTGTTGAACAAGAGGTTACAGAAGTAGGCCGAGTTGACTAAGGCTCTAGGTATTGCAAAAGGGTCATGGCTAATGAAGGGAAAGAAAAGGGGGTAAATCAAATTTATAGATCAGTCCTCGACCACCTCCACCATTCCCTTAGAGGATGAAGAAGAAGGTGGAAAATGGGAAGTTCTAGAAATTCTTCTCGATGCTGAAACAATTGTCCGTGAACATACCATTGGTCGAGGCATCGGAGCAGATGCCTGGATATGCTAAGTTCATGAAGGATCTTGTGACTAGAAAGAGGTCTGTGAGCTATAATCAGCTGGTAATCTGCATCATTGCAGTGCTATAGCCTCAGAGGTCCTTTCCTAGAAGAAGGAGGATCTAGGTTGCCTTCACTCATTCCATGCAAAATTTGTGATTTTGAGCTCTGGCTGGCTGTACTTGTGACTTAGGTTACATAAAAATTAATGTCGTTAGCAGTATTTAGATAGCTGGGCTTGGGAGACCCCACACCACTACAATGTGGCTATTGATAGTGGATCACATAGTAAAAGCCAGTGGGATCCTATTTGATGTGCTAGCGCGGATCGATTATATTCTCGCTGACTTCGTGATCTTAGATTGCAGGTAGATTTTAAGGTCCCCAACATTTTTGGGAGAGAATTCCTGCTACTAAGAGCTTTGTGGATGTTATACTGGTCAATTGAAATTTAGACTAAATAAGGAGGAGGTTACTTTCAATGTCTTCAAGTCAATGAACTTGTATCCCAAATGAGTTTAGGTGGTATCAACAATCGAGGATGATCTCAGTTTTTGATGATGTATGAGTAGTCAAGAGACTCTGCATCTTTCCGCAACGTTAAATCAGAGCTATTGGGAGGCAACCCGTGAGGTAGTTTGGTGAATTCTGAGTAATCAAACCACCTGCGTCGTGCTGCGATGCTAAATCGATGTTTCTTAGGAGGTAAACCCAAGTATCTTGACTTATGTGTGTCTGGCAGTGGTGAAATGAAAATTGGTGGATGAAAAATGGTAGAACAGGACTATACTATGAGCCTCAGTACAAACTCATGACGAGATTATATGGCTGCAGTTCTATCCATGGTGAAAAAATAGAGACTTGGTCTAGTGCATGAGTTCACATTACGGTTGGTCATTACGAACTCCGCACTTACAAATCAATGAAACCCAATAGTGATGAAATCATTCTGCTCGCGTGGAAGGCAAAAATTCGACATACAAGTCGTGGTACGGATCGTGGCTTGGTACGACACACAGGTACAAACTCGAGGGTCCCAAGGTAAGTTCCCACAAGAGTTCGCTATGAGTCCAAGGGATGAGTTGTAGGTCTTGTCTTGACTCGTGGTACAAGTCGCGATGAGCATTTTAAATGAAATAACCTACGTGACCCGACTCGACCCAAATAATTTTAATCCGCCCCAAACTTATTTAATATCAAATTTTTGACCTAAATTTCCCACTCACTCACAAACACAACCCACGAGCATCTCCCATCAATCCTCAATCATCCGTAACTCATACAAATCCCATTTGAGCTTGAATTGTGCAATTAAATTGCACACGCTAGTCTTACCGCTAGCCCTAATAAAGAAACAAGAATTTTCAAGGAATTTGATCGTAGCAAGTAAGTTCTAAACTCTCAATGTTAATTTCTTG
The DNA here is from genome assembly GCA_018107945.1 of Datura stramonium. Taxonomy (NCBI): domain Eukaryota; kingdom Viridiplantae; phylum Streptophyta; class Magnoliopsida; order Solanales; family Solanaceae; genus Datura; species Datura stramonium. The sequence goes on along the minus strand of JACEIK010012456.1, from coordinate 16,716 downwards.
CTATCATTGTTAGCCGAATTTGTATTGTGATTCCTCCACTCATAAATATGAGGTGAGGAGTATGACTGCAGGATAAACACAATTTCTATCGATGGGTTTCGGAGTTAAAAAATGCTCAAGGACTTAAATAAGTGTTCAAGGTGTGAGTTAATGGTAAAAATGCATGATGAGGATTGAGTGGGTGGCTAAAAATAGTATATTCTGAGTCAATGGGGTGGGGAATTATGAGTATCCATCTCAAAATGTGATTTACTAGCAATGAACCGAGCATGCTTGAGGTGAGGACATGATTCACGAGCCTTCCTACGACTCTCGTGGTCTTGCACATGACTCGTAGGAGTATTCACTGGGAACTGTCCCAAGATGGTTTAACTGGAAACTCAAGTGGTACGACCCGTGGAAACTCAGGAGCAGCAGGAATGTTTGCTCTCCCACACCTTGAACCAAGCATGAGCTACATCATTCAACTGATGTTAAGGCAAATTCAACTAGTCTAGAACCATTAGCAATCTATAGCCTGAAAGGACTTAAGTTTTATCATCCACAAAGTATTACGGCTCATCCTCTATGTATGAACCATAGAACATTGGTGGGTTCGTGCTCAAAAGTTCTTAAGCTTTCCTCCACCAACTACGTATGTAGTTCCAGGACCTGTACGTTGATGTTGAGCAACTATTAGAATAGTAAGCATTTGAATGAAACTTTGCATAGATCTGATATTAGCACCTACTCGAGAGGAATGCAGAGTCAGGGAGTGTTCCAGTTTTTATAATTTCCACCAACATTCGCAACTATAGTAGCAGGGTCAACAATTGGACGACCTCTTATTGCTTTGCTAGAAGCTGGGTCCCGTGTTAGACCTGTTAGCACCTCAACATGTGTCATAAAGCTATATATAAGGCGATAGCAAATGTATTTGAATGATCCTAAAAGGACTTCAAACTCAAAAGCACAATCTAGAATCAATAGAATGAGAAACACCTATAATATATTTGGGAGTCAATGCAGGTATCAGCTGCAAGAGGAAGACTCTACTAAACACATCTCCATAGAAAAATCCTAGACATTTCTGCCAGAGCCTGATACCGTTTGTCATGCCCCAAACCTGATCCTGGCTACAACATTACAGACCATATCGAAAGCACCTTATGAATATGATAGTTCACACAATTTTCTCATCATTAAAACGTAATTCAATTATGTATATATAACTAAGAAAATTAACTAAATAAAATAAAAATTTATATCAATAATATGAATATTTTTCTAGCAGCTAAACAAGGCAGTGCCTCAAACAAGTCAAGTAACCCCACAACACAATATCTAATAATGGAGCCTCTAAAAAAGAATAACTAACTCGAGACGCAACTCAAAATCTAATAAAACAAGTAAAATAGTCAATGACACCATCAACAAGAATGTGGGTCACCAAAAGCTCAATGACCTTTAAGCATCTAGTAAAACTAGAACCTACTTCTTCGTTACTTGATAACGCCATGTATGTACAATACTGGTCATCGGCATATAGAACAGTGAAGTCCCGATTATTGATCCCTCAGAGAATTGTCTATTTTACTTGCTCAAGTAATACTTTATTTCACTATTCTAACAAGCACAGATAAAAATGGGGAATGGTTTGGAAATTATACTACTAAACTTGAAAAGTAAATTAACTAATGAATTGAACGCTTTTTCACAAATGTTGTAATTGAAATGATGATAGAATCTGGGTATTGGCACTTTTGTTGTAGGTTGAGTTTAAAGACCTAAACAATTCTAGACTAATTCTTTTCAGGTTGCTAGTACAAAGTTACTTAACTTTCTCCATCTCCCAAAACATCCAAGAACTAGCCCATGACCCACGCCTATATCCCTATGGTGTAGAAGAAGCATGAGGACGGGCAATTGGTGACCACTTGTATTCAACTGAACATGGTTGAAGGGTATATTTCCTATCCTCGATAATTAAATCTATCTTAAAACCCATTGGACAAGATTCATTGAAACCTGTTCTACACTCTGCTTTTAACCCTCTGCTTTCCTCTCCAAGTTCAACCAAAAGCCAACAGATTAGTATCTATGTGATCAATCTAACAAATAAACAATGAAAATAAGCAAGTATAAAATCCTTTAATAAAGAATTAAGAACTAGTATAAACGAACTTTCAAACTTCAACTTTCAGTTATAGCTAAAACCCTAGAACAAGAGTTTAGACACTCGTTCAAGCGGAAACTAAAAATTCATCATTTCGAATAAAAGACACAAGTTAAAGAAGAAACCTAGAAGATGAACTTTTCTCTTTCTCCAAGAACTCACGCATAAACTAATCAATATGATGAAAGATTATTAACAAAATGCCCTAGATTTTATATTTATAAGCATGGGATCCGATGACTCTTTTTCCCTTGAGAACTGTAGCATTTAAACTTGAAAATCCATCTCAGAATGCACCCATGTGCCGCACCATCCACTGCACCTGAAATTTGGCTCACCCTTTTGAAGCCTCCTCCGACGCGCCGCACCAGCCAACCACTAAGGTGTTTGTCAAATTTTCTGAATTTCCTCTGCCTGGCGTGCCACTCCATCTAACACACCAAAGTGTTGGAAAATTTCCCGCAAGTTTGAAATGCTTTTGGCGCACTGGCTCCACTCATTTCACCAAGGTGTTGGGCAAAAATTCTTCCGGGTTAAGGTCCTCGGGCGCGCCACGCCCCCCAACGCACTAACTTGAGCATAATTTTCTCCAAGTTAGGGGGTATAGCGCCACGCCAGCTTTCTTGCTAGGGCTAATTTTGCGAACTCTTCTTCCTTCACACCTTGGGTCATTTGAGTTCTTTTTCCCTTGTTTCGCTCTAAACATCTAAAAACACTTGTTAACTCACAAGACACACATAAATAATGAATTTATGAATTTCATAAGGGTTATGATCTATAAACAAGGTAAAATATAAGTAAACCATGGCAATGGGCATAAGAATATGCGCAAATATCACCACCCCACACTCAAGCCATTGTTTGTTCTCGAACAATCCTTACTTATATGCACGAACACATATTTTTCTCACCACTTGTCACCCCTATCAATCCTCACTCAAGCAGCTAGCACAGAGCACATGCATCAGTGGTTCATCAATTCATACAAATCACACCAAACACACATAGAAATTTTCACACTCAAGACTACATAGCCTCTATAATTGACTCATCTTTCAAACAAAAATAACATGATTAAATATGAAAACTGTAATACATAGTACACCAACTTGACAATCTTATGCCCTCACTTATTTAGTGGTGTTCCTTCCCTCATGCAAGTATCAATCAAAGTTTGGAAACATAATGGGGCAAAGACACACTTCATTCTAGAAACGATGTATCATACACACAACATACTATGTTTCTGGGTTCTCTTATGTACATTTAGACTACTTAGTTGGGTTTCAACAAGAGTAAGACTGTTAAGGACTTTTCTTGGCTATAATGTAGGCTAAGGGACGGCAGAATGATTTTTCTTTAATAGTGGCTACCCCTCCTAAGCACTTTACAACACTTTTTCATCTTTCTTGTCCACCACTTTGTCTCACTGCCCATCTTTTCCTTCTCACTTCACCCCCTTCTCTTTTCTCATGCCCCCTTATTACTACTTGACTGCTAGTTTCTACTTATAAGTTACACAATGATCAACTATTAAAATCTTTCAAATATTTTTAGTAGTAAGTAGATAACATCTTTTGTATGGGCACCCTCTATTTTCTCTTCTTATCATCCACACATTTTCTCTTTCTTTCTTTCTTTTCCTTGACTCTTTCTACCTCAGTGGACCCTCATTCTTAATTCTCAAAGTGCCTCAGAATATCTTTGGATAAAAAAATCTAAAGGTCTCACAATAAAGGGGAATATGCTTCTTTTGTGGCTAAGAAGAAAATTAAGGCTTGAAGCTCAAAGGGGTTAACTAGGGATAGTCTTAAGGAAGGTATAACAACAATGGATAAAATGGGTTTTTTCAAAGAAACGCCTTAATCACTTCTCACTTTATTGGAAACTAGATATCTTGTGTACAATCACTTAGGCAAGTTCTACGATAAACTATGTACAAAATACTACAAATCAAGCTCACCTCTCATGACACCATGGTGTGAATCGGTCTCCTATGGCTACATATCCAATAATAATCACATTGAATGGATACTATCATTATTAAATCCTAAGATTACTTTTCTTTGAGTCAAATTAGAGAACCTATGTGTCTTTCATGGATTTTTTTACTTCTTACGCATTCAGGATGACCACTTCATTGTTTCTAGCTTAGCTTCTAAGTGGAATATCAAAGAGCACATAAGTAGTAGCTTTGATTCCATCCTAAAAATGAATTCTTTTTGACTAATTTTACCTTTAGACGGTTGTCATCCATCCATCATTGGAAAAGATACTACCTTCTATGATGACACTAGAAAAATGACTCTCAATTAATGAAACAAACTACGTAGAGATGATCGCATAACAAGTAACAAGGGTCCATCAATGTTCAAGTCAGCCCATGGTCTGTAATAGCTAGTAATGGTGTTGACTTGAACACCGATGATACCTTCTCACTTGTTATGTGATCGTCTCTACTTAGTTTGTTTTGTTAATTGAGAGTAATTTGTTTTAGTGTAGTCAAGTGTTTAGTTAATCCCAATGAGTTTGTTATGTGATGTCAACTATAAGGGAATTTTTGACTCTCAATTAACAAAACAAACTAAGTAGAGACGATCACGTGTCATGACAAGGCATCATCAGTGTTCAAGTCAGCACCATTACTAGCTATTACGCACTCACGGTTTTATCAATCAAAATCAGCTATCAATATAGAGAATGACAACTAATGCTACAGCCCACTACAAGTTTAGCAAAGAAGCAATAAATAAGAAATCTATTTCCTTCACCCCACACTTAAACAGTGCACTGTCCCTAGTGTACACACAAACATATCAAGTAGGGAGAGAAAAAGAACTTCTAGACTTACCCACAGTCGTCATCATCGTGGATTATACTCCTAATCATCATCCTTATCATCATTCCATCAACCTGTACAGCCTATGGTGGAATCCTCCTCCTCCTCATTGATATCATCAACACCATCGGTCAATACTATGGCCTCATCGTCATCTAGAGGCTCCTTGAAAGCTGGTCCCACTCTATGCATCAACATCGCACTCGCGGACGTGGGTATTTCGCTCCTCTAGTGCTGCCATCTCCTCATCGTTGAGGGTCCGGCCTCCAATCTTCAATTGCGCCAAGCATTCAAAAATGTGGCCTCACCAGCTGTCATCCAGCCTGATGATCGTTGGGGTAAGAAATGGAACTGAAGAGTTATTGGCTCCTTGACCTCTGTGATATCAATCATTTTTCCCACAAATGCCCCGCGTTAGGGATAAATGAAGATCAACCTCTTCTTCCTCAATGCCAGCCTCTCTCAAAACTGGGCTAATAGACTGCCATAGCAATACTCTCCATCGGCAGCTTGTCTCTGGACCTCCTCATGTTATCTCTAAGCATTGCACCAAAGTTGATTGGCAGCCCTTCATTAGCTTATATACTAACACAATTCTCTCTCTTAGTAATATCTCGTGGTGTGTGTCCTAAGCAAGAGTACAACACAAAAGTTTGACCCAAACTCTCGCCCTTTAGTCAAGTAGGAGAACGAGAGGTAGAGTGAGTGCCATTATGGTCTCTTATCGAACGGGTATAATAGTGCTCACCATATAGTGTATGGCGAATACAATATGGGGGCTTCTAGCAATAGAGAGAGCTGACCTGTCCACCATAGGCTGTAAAGGAAAGCATTGAATTACCTAGCACTGAAGGAACCACTTGACTCCGCACCTTAATCTGGTGCTTCTATCCAATGGAAGTATTCCAATTGGCATAGAATTCCTTCACCAAAGTGAGGTTGCAATTCTCAGGTTCAACAAACACGTATCCCGCCCAACTCATGGATTGTTTCAGTGACGATAGGGTACTCAAGTGCAAGGCGTCCCCTCATCAATCCAATTATCTGGAGTATACTGGCCTCCTTTATATTGGAACCATTACTTCAATGCTCCTCTACGACTTTGGCTCCAAACCTCCTAGTAGGGGTGCTTTTGTGGCAAAATGACTTTGACCTCTTTGTTTCTTTCTTGAGCTTCGCTTTGAGACCTCGTTAGCAACTACCACTTCTTTTCCTGGTCAAATACATTTAGTAATCTTTCCTGTAATACCCTTGTGCGTTTTCTAGGAGTATACCCGGGAAGCTAAAATGTAAAACTGCTAAAAGTTGGGGACAAGTTGCAAGACGAGAGAGGTACAACGACCAGAAAGAAACTACTGTCACACACAGTCAAGCCCAGGTGGTTCAGTGCTCAGGTGGAAGGAGACAATGATGATAAATGACTATTGCATTGAAATAATGAGTCAGTGTTAGTGGTCGGGTTTAGCAGTTGGGAGTTTAACAGGTCATCCAATGACCTGTTGTACTGGGCCCACCCGTTGTGAAGAGTCTTGCAAGGGAGCCATCTCTAAGGGAAATGACATAAACCAAGACTCATTAGATCTACAACGAGTCGTGGTGAGGCTCGCTGAAGGAAGTGTAGAGAGTTTCAGAAGAAGGAAACAACGACTGAAGAAACGACCTATTGAAACTTAGGACGACCCATCCCTGTATGTCCAGCATGATTACGAGATATGGATTGGGGCAATGCTTAGCACGGATAGATACCACGGGTTTCCGGTATCAAATGACCCATTATCATCCGTTGTTTGGTCCAGTGGGCAATTTTCTGCGTAATCAGTAAGGGTATTTTCAAGTTATTTCTTCATCCTAAGGCCCTATACTACGTTGAGTCAGTTTGTTTTAGTGGGTTTTGCAGAAACCTATTCTAAGTGTGTTCCTTCCATGCATGCAAGTTATGATATTTTAGATAGTGATCAAGAGCTTCTCTAAGGGTTCTTCTTCCAATTTCTCCTTAGGCAATTAGTGAGGTGGTAAATTCATCCTTCCTATGTAGGGTTTAGAATGGGTGATTTTCCAGACTACGCCAAAATTTTGAATTTAATCATGAATCCTCCTATTCAATTCCATGGGTTTTTACCCAAATGCATGAAAATGTGATTTTTCTTGTCTGATTAAATAGTGTAGCTAAATTGTTGAATTATGAATGACGGTATATTGTTATACCATTTTTTAAATTAATGTTTCAAGCTTTTAAAATCTAAAATGCCCATTGATGAGAGTTCGTGAAAGTTATGACTTATGATGGTCATTCACATTGAGCTTTATTGATAACGGAAAGCATGACTTCTGCTATCCATCTTTATGCGCTATTTTTAAAGAATTGAGTATGTAAAAGTATTGGGCAATGCCCACATGTTGAAGGGATTTATAATTTATGAACGAATTGCATGATTTATCGATTTATTGTCAATGATGAAAGAAATTTGATTCTTGGATAAGAATTTGTTTAAAGGGGATCAATGATGATAAATGTTATATTTTAGCCAATGAATATTAATGCATGATGTTATTGATTCAATGTATGAGCCTATATGTACTGCTTGGGAGCCGTATAGCAATCGGCAGCCCGACGTTCTAGGGACTACGCCGTATGTCTCATAACCACGTGTCACCGGTTTCTAATGATATATTGTATTATTGAATGATCCCTAAAATGTGATATCACGCCTAATGCACGACCTCGCCTGGTGTCAGGGTCGGCTCGCCCACTTGAGTGAGATAGTTGGGGCATCATGAAAGGTCACCATGGTGGCTACACGAGTCCTCCATTTTCGCATGTATTATGAATTATTATATTTAGCGTTGATGTAGCCTGCTATATTTTGATAAAGTTTGTTTACGAATATTAATAAACATCAAGATCAATTGAAGTCTTGTTCTTATGTTTTTAGTTAATGGGTTACGATAGAAGCATGATGTCCTCCTACCATTTAATATGGAAATGATTTTACTTTTAATGCCTCATTACCATCTTTTGCACACTGCAACTCAGCCACATCGGCATACTTTCAATGCCATATCGTTTTATGATACAGGGTCCGAATCTCTGTGCTATATCTCATCCTTAGTCCATCTCTGTTCACGCTTCCGACATTAGTGAAACCTTCAAACTTAATGACCATTTGAATGACTTTATGTTATCTTTGTGTTTTCATACTATTCGGGTTAATCAGATGTTTTCTGCTAACCACTGTATGTAGTAGAGTAAGCTGCAAATAATAGGCATCAACTTATATAATGCCTAGTACGTATCATGTTATGCTATGGTTACATTTATGTCACTGTAGGTTTAGTATTCCACTGACGAATGAGATAGCTGCATGGCATGCTAACACTGGTATCTCTGTGGTCCTTGTCCTGTCCACGATCCGTGTACATTCGGGTTGTGACAAACTTGGTATCAGAGAGCAGTTTAGCGGTCCAGGTGTTTGAAGGCCGCGTTAAGTAGAGTCTTTTCATGGGTGTGAAGGCTACTATGACAAGAGGCTACTGCATACAGGAAATATTCCTTCTTTCATGTTCTATATCGTGCGATGAAAGTCTCTCCATCCTTCTAATTCATGCGATTCGCAATTTCAGGAATTCTATGGTTCTTAAAGAATGAATGGAAGAGAATGAAATGATGAAGGCCACTTGGGGCAGCAATGACTCATGGGCATCATCACCTACCCGCTCAGGAGCCCTAAGTACCAGATTTCAGCTGCCCACGCTGAGCTGCGTGGTGGCTGGTTCAGATGTTTGGCAGGGCCTTGGACTGCCAGGCTGTCCACAGCTGTTGTGGTGGTGGTCCACAGAATGGCAAGTGCATGGTAATGGCGGTCTGAATTGAGACTCTTGGAGGATGAACCTCCAGCTCATTTAATCAAATGTGGATGAGACCGCACATTGTCGGGAGTTTAGTGGACCTTAAGCACAAAAGCAAGAATAAACAGTGAATGTAAGGACTGCCTCTTACTTCCTAGTATATCGCCTGGTTTATGGCTAATAAATATGTGAGGCCCAGCGTCTCCAATAGGATGAGTTCCACATGACTTTTTCTCGACAGGCTCCCAGAGCTGAGGAGTTGGCTGCGCAGAGCTAGAACCCACAGGAAAAGATGACAACGCCTGGAGTATTTGCTTGAGTTCACTCTAGTTTGGTCAAAGTACTCCCTAAGAGTTAGTGGATGAATAGATAAAGCAAGACTAGCCTGTTCGTGGTGTGGTGCTGGTTGGGTTAGACAAGGATGCAGGATCGTATGCTCACTCAGGGAGGACCTTCCTCAGCAAGGTGCCCAAGATGGAGGCGATCACGCGAGGAGAGGTGAGGCAAAGAGGCTTGGACAGATAGTCAAGCGGACCAGTGTCCAAGTGGTGGCATTGTCCATAGTTTCAGCAGAACCACCAGCCCTGAACACCATCATTAAGTGTTCCATCCAGACCCAAATGTGACAGCTGACAGGCTCAGGCCAGGGATAAGAGGGAACTCAAAGAGTGATACCTTCCGTGCTCCGCAGAAGGGGCAAAAGAGCTGCCTGGAGGCATGCTCAGGTCTGATTTTTCTTATGGGTGTGATAGATCCGAGCACATGCGCCGAGTAAAAACATTCGGGACAGGTATGATAGGGTCGCGTAACGTCGCAGACCACCAGGAGCATGGCAGCCCAGCCCGTCTCCGCAAGGAGCACCACCAGTGGAGGCGGACAGTGCTAAAATCGATTCTATGCCCGCCTCGCGCCAGGAGTAGGAGACTCGCCAGACGGTCACCGGTATGTTGCGTTCCCATACAGATGCTGGCGCCATGGGATCCGGGAGCACTCTGTCTGTGACTCCAACATTGCCAGTATTTGTTATATACCTTAGACCTTGTCGTAACCAGCCAGTTTTGACCCCGTTAGCATCCGGGGTCTTGGCCAGACGCTACAGAGGATGCCCGGTCACTGTGCAGAGTGTTGTTTACTTCCTCTCGCAAACCTTTGGTAGAGCAATGTCCGACTTTACATTATTCTTTGGAATGATTATTGCTTGCTCGTGTCTTTTATGTCAACAATTGTAGAATCCATACAAATGGAAATTTTGTTTTCGGGTGAGTCAATTTTGGCGGAAGGGTAGTTCGATGGTACCAGCGGGTCAGTTTATTACCTATCTTAAGGCAAGAAAGACGATCTCTAAAGGTTGCATGTACCATATGGTTAGGGTTAAGGATGTAAGAGTTCAGACTCACTATTCACTGCTTCCTTGCAGTGCGAATATCCAAAGGTGTTTCCCATTGATTTTGCTCGGTGTTCCAGTAGGGAAATGATTTCGGTATTGATCTATTACCAGATACAAGATCTACCTCTAATTCTTTGTTAGCAGGATGGATCCTGAACTGAGCTAAAAGAATTGAAATGAACAGTTGAATGACTTGTTGGAAAAGGGTTTCATTAGGACGAGAGCTTCCAAGGGTGCACCGCTTCTTTGTTCGAAAGAAGGATGGGATCCCTCTGGCGGTAATGAATATCAACAACTTGTATTTAAGGTCATCAGCCAAGAACAGGTACCCCTTTTCCTGGTATTGTAGGATTTATTTGACCATCTTTAGTGGCAGTGTTTAAGATGACTTTCAAGTCCGACATCACCAACTCAGTGGTCTGGGAGTGTGATATCTTCAAAAAGACAATCTTCTTAACCCTATATGGAAACTATGAGTTTGTAGTTATGTCTTGGACTAACCAATGCTCCACACCTTTTAAGGGACCTGATGAAGAGTGTTCAAGCAATATTTGGATATGTTCATGACTGTCTATCGACATATCTTGAGATACCCTGAGCGAGAGGAGGCATGCGACTCATTTGAGATAGGTGCTGCAAACCTTCAAGACTTAGTTTAGCTGTATGCAAAGTTTAGCAAGCGTGAATTTTTTTGTCTAAACTTGGTGGCATTTATGGGTCATGTGGTATCAAGTGAAGGTGACACAAGTGGTAGATGCACCAGACCTGGTGAATCCTTTGAGAAATTCGGAGTTTGTGGGGCTTAGCAGGCTACTACCGAAGATTTTGAGGGTTTTTCATCAATTGCAGCCCCACTGACCTCAGGTTGACTCCTAGAAAGGTGAAGTTCTAATGGTCGGACGCTCATGCAGAAGAGCTTCCAAGAGTTGAAGACCTGACTCATTTCAGCACCAGTTTTGACTTTTACTGAGGGCACTGATGGCTTTGTAGGTATTGCGATGCTTTGAAGTTAATCGGGATGTGTGTTGATGCAACATGGAAGGTAATAGCATAAAAAAAAAAGCCCAAGACAGCTATAAAGTTCATGAATAGAATTACCTAACCCACGATCTTGAGTTGGCCGTGGTGGTGTTTGCATTGAAGATATGGCGGTACTACTTGTATATAATCATGTGGATGTATTTACGGATCACGAGCTGCACAGGTCAAGCACAAAGACTAAACCCTCTTCGGCAAAGGAGGTTGGAGCATTAAAGGACTACACATGTGTCATCTACCATATGGGTAATAATGGCTGCAAAATGCGCTTAGTAGGCTCTCTATGGAAAGTGTGTCTCACATGGATGAGGAAAGAAGATGTGAGAGATATCCATCGACTTGCAAGGTTTGATGTTATATTGATCGAATTCTAACCAACGCCGATGTTATTATGTAGAATGGGTCAGAATCGTCCTTAGTGTCGATGTCAAATCTAAGCAAGATGAGATCCGGGACTTGGAGGAAGCTGAAGGAAGCCGAAGGAAGCAGTGTGAGCCTAAAAGTTGGAGGTTTTCTTCAAAGGTGGAGAGGCGTGCCGCCATATCAATGCCATGTGTCCTGGACGCTAACACAGAGGGTCTGAATATTGCAATGAGACACATACACAGATATGCCATCCAATTAGCGATCTACGAAGATGTATCGGAATCTAGGTGGAAACATATTGGTGGGATGATATGAAGAGGGAGAGTTACAGGTGAGTTCGTAGCCAAATGTCAAATGTCACGCCCCGCCCTGGGGGGTATGACTGGCACCTGTGCCCTAGTAGGACCTGGACTGCTAACTGGTGAGCCTAAGCACATCTGGTGCCTGGCTAGCTCTATCTCAGATTTCTGGAAGCAACGGGCTATATAATGGCTGTAGCCAGCCTCCGACCACCGCCTATAGCCACCAGACATGTAACAACAAACTAACCAGAAACATACTCTATAACAAGGAACCTATGCGGGACGACAAGGCCACCATGCTGTTCAGTCATCTGATACTCAACATAAAGAATACTGAATAACTACGTGACCGGCAAGGTCACCACTAATGTCAAGCTATGGCCCCACACGGCCAACATAAACAGAAAAGCTAACAAACTTATAAATAAACCGCACGGCCTCACGACCGGCTCGATCGACCACAGGAGATAATATATACAATCTGCAAGCCTCTATGAATAATGATAGAATGATCGACAGGGCCCTGACCTAACGCATACTGTACAACAAAAGAAAAAGAGCTACACTGAAATCAGCCCGTGATGACAGAGCCGATGACTCATAGCTGGCTGAATCACGAGAACGCCCGTCTATGCGAGTACCGCAGTAAGTAATGCAGCGCCCTAATGGGCGTTAGTACCGCATGGTACTGAGTATGCAAAGCAACTGAAAACAACTGAATAGAGATAACTGGAATCTGAAGAAGCTGATATAAACAATCAAAGCCTGCATCGATAGGGTAGGAGCGTACTCCGTAGATCGCGACGGCCCGCCGCTATTAACTAGTACATAGCACATGTCAGATATACAAGTAGCAAGCAAGAGCCAATACGAACCCCCATGTCGGATGGCGCCAAGCAAGCAAACAATCTACAGACCCCTGCCCGGTCAAACCAGCCAAAAATAAGTCACTCCACTCGTCTGGTTAACTAGGAGCACCTCTGCCGCCCCTTGGGTTCCAGCTCGGGCCATAGCCTCCGATATAAATAACCGTGTCTGAGTCCGAGGACTCTATACTGTATCTATAACTGAAATCGTATCTGCTCCCCGGGGCGCTTGCGCCAGGCTATCTGTATTTGTAATGCTGATCAGCCCGATATGGGGAAAGCTTCATCCCATCTTCGTCCAAACTGGGGACGGCATGCCACCCTTGGAGTGACGTAAACCCACCCGCTCAGTGGGCGACACGATTACCAACTCAGGGGCGGCGAGGACGCTCAATAAGATGCCCTCACAACAACATCAAGTCTCAACAAACAATAAGCACATATATATAGCAAGCATGTTTAACAAAAAAATACTATCTGAATTCTAATTTCTTATTCTGATCTCTTTCTGCTTAATCTGCTTTACACCGTTTATACCGATTCTTAATCTTTATTTAACTGTATGGCTAATCTGTAGCCAGGCCACTATCTGTCCGAATGGCTAATCAGAGCCAAGATATTTATCTGCCCAATGGCTAATCTGTAGCCAAAATACCGTCTGTCTATCTGATTTTACTTTACTAACTTTATTCTCGAAAAGCTGTATCTTTTTATTATTCTAACAAATATGCTTAATCATACAATAGGCTATACCGAACTGATGCTACACTCTCGCCATTTGGCGCATGCTTTATTGACTTTCGGACTGAATACGATACAAGAACGCAAACTGCATTTACCGAACTTACTCAATACTAAATATCTGGGCAACTGAGAACTCAATTACGGAGTTTAATGCGATTTATAAGGCTAAGGCTACTAACTTACCGAAGAAACTGGCTTTACATACCTTAACCTCGAGTTATCCGACTGTCGGACGAAGCTCGGTCGGTACTCCAGCTATTTCTCCCAACTGCATTCATATACACATCAATTAGTACTAAATACATCACTATTCTGAAAGACAACGCCACTTTCTTGGATATATTTATATACTAAACTTAGGATTATCGAAAGACGGCCAAAATTGGCTATTTCTGGGAAGTCCAGAAGGGAGAAGTATTCACTTTACGGCTAGGAGCACATTGACACTAGTTTGGAGCAATTTACTTACCTTAGTCCGCAGCTCGACGACGATCGGCCGTAATTCACGAAACAAAATCCGTAGGAATGTTCCCTGAAGCAACAATTTGTACCGAGGTTAATTTGGATTGACTACGTTTGACAGCGTAATCGAACGATATTTTATTCTCTTCCTTCGCTCTCTCTGTTCTCTTACGATTTTCTGCAAATTATAAAGGATATAATGATTTAAAACCGAAGTGGGGTTTTCTTATATACTTGGGCCTGGATAGTTCAACGCCCAACGTGTCACGGAGCCAACGCGGTGGCCCTGCCTCCGTGACACGCTGCCATCGCGGAGGGGCTCTGCCCCGGCTCCTTCCGCGATGGTTCGACAGGTTTCTCATTAGATTTTTTCCCGGGCCTTTTTCTAGCATGTATGGCTTTCAAATACGCTTAACCAACACGCGAATAGGCCATCTAGGTGCCGGGAATTTATGAGGTGTAACATCAAAACTGTCAGCAAGTGAAGGTCGAGTATCAAGGGCCGGGAGGTGTACTTCAAGATATTTGCATTCCCACTTGGAAGTTGGAGGAGATAAATATGGATTTCGTTACAGTCCTACCTCGCACTCGCCGACACTATGACTCTATTTAAGTGGTGGTAGACAGGTTAACTAAGGCTGCACACTTCCTACCGGTCAAGACCACAGATTCAACGGATGATTATGCCAAGTTGTATATTCGGGAGTTGGTTCGACTTCATGGAGTGCCCTCTTCTATTATTTTAGACCGAGGTACTCAGTTTACCTCCCAATTCTGGCGTTCTTTTCAAAAAGGACTTGGAAGCAGGTTAAGCTTAGTAGAGCCTTCCATCCGCCAACAAACGGCCAGGCAGAGCGAACGATTCAAACTCTCGAGGATATGTTGAGAGCATGTGTTATGGATTTCAAAGGTAGTTGGGATGATCATTTCCCCTTGATCGAATTTGCCTATAATAACAGTTATCACTCTAGTATCCAGACGACACCGTTCGAGGCTCTCTATGGACGAAGGTGTTGATTGCCCATCAAATGGTTTGAGGTTGGTGAGGCAGCCATAATTGGACCTGATTTGGTTCATGAGGCCATGGTAAAGGTCCAGTTGATAAGAGACCGGTCAAAAACTGCTCAGAGCCGTCAGAATCGTATGCTGATGTGAGGAGAAGGGATTTGGAGTTTGATATGGATGACTGAGTATTTCTAAAAGGTATCTCCCGTGAAGTGAGTCATCCGGTTCGGAAAGAAAGAGAAACTCAGTCCCCGCTATGTTGGTCCCTACCGGGTTGTAGGAAGAGTTGATAAGGTGGCATATGAGTTGGACTTGCCATCAGAGTTATCTTCAGTTCATCCCGTCTTTCATGTGTCGCTTCTGAAAAAGTGTTTAGGTGATCCAACCTTGGTAGTCCTAGTAGATAGCATTGGGGTAAAAGATAGACTCAGTTATGAAGAAATTCCTATTGAAATCTTGGATCATCAGGTTCAGAAATTGAGAAACAAAGAAGTAGCTTCAGTTAAGGTTTTATAGAGAAATCAACATGTTGAGGGAGCTACGTGGGAAGCCGAAGCGGATATGATTGCTAGATACCCACATTTGTTCTCTACCGGCTCAGTTCCGACTTGAGGTGCCGGTTTTTTCCCTATGACTCTATCTAGTTTTCATGTTTAGTTCATGTGTACAAGTTTCTTTTATGTGTATGTGAAGTATGAGATCAGTTTAGCTATGTGGTTTTATTCGGAGGTAGTCATTTTGTGAAAAAAAATTCGGTTAAAATGATCAATATATGGCTATGATAAATTGTATGTTTCTGTTTGCTGCTTGTTTCCTACATTCGAGGACGAATGTTCCCAAGGGGGAGATATTGTAATACCCCGGAAGTGCCTAAGAGTATACCCGGGAAGCTAAAATGCAAAACTGCTGAAAGTTGGGAAAAAGTTGCAGGACGAGAGGTACAATGACCCGTGGTATGTAACCACGAGCCATTTGTTGGCAATCGTGGGTTCAGGTGTTCAGGTGGTAGTGGAGGCAACGATTGATGTAATGATTCTTTGTACGAAACAACGAGTCATTGTTAGTGCTCGTGGGATTAGCAGTTGGGGAGTTTAACGGGTCATCCAATGACCCGTTGTGGCTGCAACGACCCATTATGAAGAGTCGTGGTAAGGGAGCCCAGATCTCCAGTGGGAAATGACGGATGGGAACCATGACCCGTTGTATCTTACAATGAGTCGTGGTGAGGCTCACTGAATAGAAGTGCAGAGTTTCAGAAGAAGGAAACAACACTGAAGGAACGACTCGTTGAAACTTAGGACGACCCGTCCCGTATGTCCCTGGTTTGATTCTGAGATATGGATTGGGGCAGTGCTTAGCACGGGCTGATACCACGGGTCGTGGTATCTTCCAACGGCCCATTGGTTCGTGCGTTGTTTGGTCCACTGGGCAATTTTATACGTAATCAGTAAGGGTATTTTCATCATTTCTTCATCCTAAGGCCCTATACTACGTTGTTTTAAGCTCATTTTAGTGGGGTTTTAGTAGGGTAAAAAAAAACCTATTCTATGTGTGTTCCTTCCATGCATGCGAGTTTATGAAATTTAGGAGGTGATCAAGAGCTTCCCTAAGGGATTCTTCTTCCAATTTCTCCTTGGGCAATCAGTGAGGTGGTAGATTCATCCTTCCCAGGTATGTAGGGTTTAGAATGGGTGATTTCTTCCACA
>JACEIK010012450.1:0-31067 GCA_018107945.1 Datura stramonium | reverse complement strand
AGATTTCCTTGCAGCCAGTTCTACTGGTCCATCAGCACGAACCCCTCAACAGGGTGCTTCCACTAGTTCAGTAGGTGGTTAGTGCCAAAATAGGTTTTATGCCCTAGAGCCTCGCCAGGAGCAGGAGGCTTCGCCAGATGTGGTCACGGGTATGTTGCGAGTCTTTCATATTGATGCTTATGCTTTATTAGATCCAGGAGCTACATTTTCTTTTGTGACGCCTTACATTGCTAGTAGCTTTGGAGTTAGTCCTGAAATTTTGTTAGAACCATTCTTTGTGTCTACTCCGGCCGGTGATTCAGTTTTAGCTAGGCGGGTATATAGAGGTTTCCCCATTACAGTATTGCATAAGGTCACCTCTGCAGATGTAGTAGAATTAGCTATGATTGATTTTGATATTATTCTGGGCATGGATTGGTTGTTTGCATGTTATGCTTCTATTAACTGTAGAACCCGAGCGGTGGAGTTCCGTTTTCCGAGTGAACCAGCTTTAGAATGGAGGGGTAGTTCAGAGATAACTGTAGGTCACTTTATCTTTTACCTCAAGGCCAGGAAAATGATCTCTAAGGGTTGCATGTACCACCTAGTTAGGGTTAAGGATGTAGAGTCCGAGACCCCGACTATTCAGTCAGTTCCAATGGTGCGTGAGTATCTAGAAGTTTTCCCCGATGATTTTCTAGGTGTTCCTCCGGAGAGGGAAGTTGATTTCGGTATCGATCTATTGCTTGATACGCAGCCTATCTCCATTCCTCCTTACAGGATGGCTCCCACCGAGCTAAAAGAGTTAAAGGAACAATTGAAGGACTTGTTGGACAAGGGTTTCATTAGACCGATCAAGTCTCCATGAGTTGCACCAGTTCTCTTTGTTCGAAAGAAGGATGGGTCCCTTCGGATGTGTATTGATTATCGTCAGCTGAGTAAGGTCACTGTCAAGAACAGGTACCCCTTGCCTAGGATCGATGATTTATTTGACCAGCTCCAGAGTGCCAGGTGTTTCTCGAAGATATATCTAAGGTCTGGATATCACCAGCTCAGGGTTCAAGAGAGTGACATCCCGAAAACCACATTCAAGACTCGGTAGGGTCACTACGAATTTGTTGTTATGTCTTTTGGACTAACCAATGCTGCTGCAGCTTTTATGGACCTGATAAATAGGGTGTTCAAGCAATATCTGGACATGTTTGTGATTGTGTTCATTGATGATATCCTTATATAATCTCGGAGCGAGGAGGAGCATGCCGCTCACTTGTGAATAGTGCTTCAGACCCTCAAGGATCGTCATTTGTATGCAAAGTTCAGCAAATGTGAGTTTTGGTTGGACTCGGTGGCATTTTTAGGCCATGTGGTATCAGGTGAGGGCATAAGACTAGATTCTCAGAAAATCGAGGCGGTGAAGAATTGGCCTAGACCGGTGAGTCCTTCAGAAATTTGGAGTATCTTGGGCCTAGCAAGTGTTGACTTTACCCGATTGTACAGATGGCTTTGTTGTATATTGTGATGCTTCGAAAGTCGGACTAGGATGTGTGTTGATTCAACATGGGAAAGTAATAGCATATGCCTCAAGACAACTGAAAGTTCACGAAAAGAATTACCCAACCCATGATCTTGAGTTGGTCGTGGTGGTGTTTGCATTGAAGATATGGCGGCATTACTTGTATCATGTCCATGTGGACGTGTTCACGGATCACAAGAGCTTGCAATATGTGTTTACGCAGAAAGATCTCAATCTTCGACAAGGAAGGTGGTTGGAGTTGCTAAAGGACTATAATATGAGTGTTCTTTACCACTCGAGCAAGGCTAATGTGGTTGAGGATGCACTTAATAGGCTCTCCATGGAGAGTGTGTCCCACGTAGATGAGGGAAAGAAGGAGTTGGTGAAGGATGTACACCGACTTGCAAGATTGGGAGTTAGATTAATCGACTCGACCGATGGGGGCGTTATTGTGCAGAATGGGTCAGAATCATCCTTGGTGGTTGATGTCAAATCTAAGAAAGATGAGGATTCGATTTTGAGGAAGCTGAAGGAAGTAGTGCAGAGTCAAAAGGTGGAGGTTTTCTCCCAAGGGAGAGATGGTGTGCTACGATACCAGGGTCGACTAAGTGTTTCGGACGTTGATAACTTGAGGATTCGGATATTACATGAGGCACATGGTACTAGATATTCTATCCATCCGGGATTCACAAAGATGTATCAGGACTTGCGAGAAATATATTGGTGGGGTGGTATGAGGAAGGATATTGAAGAGTTTGTAGCCTAGTGCCCAAACTGTCAGCAAGTGAAAGTCGAGCATCAAAGGCCGTGAGGCGTACTTCAGGATATCGACATTCCCACATGGAAGTGGGAAGAGATCAATAGGGACTTTATAACAGGTTTCCCCCGCACTCAGAGACAGTATAACTCCATTTGTGTGGTTGTGAATAGGTTAACCAAGGCTGCACACCTTCTACCGGTCAAGACCAAGGATTTAGCAGATGATTATGCCAAGTTGTATATTCGGGAGTTGGTTCTACTTCATGGAGTGCCCTTGTCTACTATTTCAGACCGAGGTACTTAGTTTACCTCTCAGTTTTGGCGCTCTTTCCAAAAGGGGCTTGGGACTCAGGTTAAGCTCAGCACCGCATTCCATCCGCAAATGGATGGCCAGGCGGAACGGATAATCCAGACTCTTGACGGCATGTGTTATGGATTTTAAAGGTAGTTGGGATGATCATTTGCCCTTAATCGAGTTTTCTTATAATAACAACTATCACTCTAGTATCCAGATGTCGTCGTTCGAGGCTCTTTACGGGTGGAGGTGTAGATCTCCCATCGGATGGTTTAAGGTTGGTGAGACAACTATGATAGGGCCAGATTCGGTTCACAGGGCAATGGTGAAGGTTCAATTGATAAGGGACCAATAAAAAACTGCTCAGAGTCATCAGAAATCATATGCAGATGTGAGGAGAAGAGATTTGGAGTTTGAGGTGGACGATTAGGTATTTCTAAAGGTATCTC
Organism: Datura stramonium; assembly: GCA_018107945.1. Classification (NCBI taxonomy): domain Eukaryota; kingdom Viridiplantae; phylum Streptophyta; class Magnoliopsida; order Solanales; family Solanaceae; genus Datura; species Datura stramonium. Next base: position 28,072 of record JACEIK010012450.1, on the reverse strand, counting down.
CCATGAAAGGACTCATGCAGTTTGGGAAGAAGGGAAAACTCAGCCACTGCTATGTTGGCCCCTACCGGGTTGTAAGGAGAGTTGGTAAGGTGGCGTATGAGTTGGAATTGCCCTCGGAGTTATCTTCAGTTCATCCTGTGTTTCATGTGTCACTTTTGAAACAGTTCTTGGGCGATCCAGCTTTAGTTGATATTGATGATTTTACCAAGCTTGGGCGGATTTTAACTTAATCTCTTTTACAATTTTTTTCTAAAGATTGAATATAAAACGCCCATGTGTGGATAACTCATAATAGAAGTGATTGTGGAAGAATGTGATGATGATGGAGTAGATGATGAAAGACATGTTTCCAATCGTACACATGATTTTGATGATGTTTTCAAAGAAGATTAAATAGACCCAAGTATGGTAGAGCTTTGGGTGATGCCCAAATGATGATTTCAAATTGTGATTTTCCCCAAAATTGTGATTTTCCCCTAATACAGCTTACCATGGTTGAGATGAAATCTTCCTTTAACACTTATTATGAATTCTAGCTTGTGGTATGTTTCCAAAGTAAAACCTTCTCTATGCGTAAATCCCACTGATATGCATGATTTCACTGTTGAGCTTTGTCAAAGACAATGTTGCTTCATTTCACATGGTGTTGAGTCTAACTATGATTTATTCAAAGTTTGTCGAAATGACATTGTTGAGCTTTATATTTATATATCTCTAGTGTATGCATGATTTCATAATGAGCTTGTCAATAGACAATGTTGAGTTTCGTTTCATATGATGTTTAATTGCGCATAATTTTGCTGTTGAGCTTCATCACTAGACAATGTTGAGCTTCGTATTTATACAATGTAGAGCATTCCATGTTTTTGGAGAAGAGTCTAGCACTGGGATGTGGGCTAAGGGTAGCTACCCTATGACCCAGAACTACGCGCCAACGTAGGTTGATACTATTATAATATTTGGAACTCCCTCGTGAGCTATCCTCGGCCCTATTGGCCCTTCAGCTTGATGAATGATATCATGGTAGTGTCTTTAGCCCCTGGAATTTTGGTGGCTCTGCCCACTTGAATGTAATAGTCGGGACCACGTAAGCTCTATCGTGGTATAATGTTATGGACAAGTCTCCCACTGTCTATCATTCAAAATTGGCAACCATCACTCTTGATATTTATCTTATGCATGCATATTCAAAAAAGCAAGGTTTGACTCATCTTTCAACTTTTTGATATAAATGTTATGTTTCAGCTTTGAGTCATCTGAGTCAGTTATGATACCCTAGCAATGCATGATCATAACGCCTCTCTACTTATACTCAATAGCTTATGATGTGTATTATTGCTTTAAATGAGTTACTTTACTTAACGGTTTTACTTACCTTGCAATGCCTGGAACATTCCACATACTGATTGAATACTTTCTATGTTGTATCGTCTTTTTAGATGCAGGATTCGGTTCTCAGGTCCATCCCCGTACGTAGTTGCCACGAATGGCATTTGCCATTGGTGAGTCCCTCATCTTCGAGGACTAGACTTTCAGTTATCTTGGTTGTATTTTCAGTTTCAGTATTGTTAAGCTAGTTGGGGGACGTTGTCCCATCAGCTCATCCAGATTAGAGGCTTATCAAACTTAAACATGTATTCAGCTTCATATGTTCATTTTGTCGTTATGTTAAGTTAGACTTTTAGCCTTGAGATTTTTAAATATGTTTCTACTTCATGTTTGTTGAATGAGTTAGTGAATATTTATGCCATGGGTTGACTTGGGGTCTCTCTGGGGTCTCTTATCCCGTGTCTACGATCCGGGCCTCTTCTCAGTCGTGATATTCAGCTATTAAGAAATTTCAGGAAATCCAGAGATCGCCAAGTTCGAGGCTAAGGAACAAAGAAGCAGCTTCATTTAAAGTATTATGGAGAAATTGGTGGCGTTGAAGGAGCGCATGGGAAGCCGAAGCAAATATGATGACTAGATACCCGCACCTGTTCTCTACCGGCTCAATTTTTAGTCTGAGGTATCAATTCTTTCTCCCTAACCCCAATCAGTTTTCTGTTCAGTTCATGCATACAAGTTCGTTTACATATGGTATATGTATGTGGTCCAATTTAGTTCCGCTATGTAGTTATTTTCGGAGGTAGTCAATTCATCAGTTTTCAACTTAAATGATCAGTAATTGCATATGATGATTGCTTATTTTCGAGGACGAATGTTCCCAAGGGGAGATATTGTTATACCCTGGAACCCAAGGATAAGACCGAGAGTCAAAATGAAGAAAAACTGAAATTCACCGCTTCATAGAACGACCCATGAGGTGGGTAGTGAGGGAGGACCACGAGTCGTGAAGTGACTCGTGGTCAAGCAGGGCACGGCTAACTTTGGGGTGAGACCACGGGCATGACACGAGTCGTGGTTAGTCCACATGACCTTCGTTAGGTCTCCCCCGTGGCGTAGGTGGACTAGTTAGCAAAGTGGGAAAGGGCAGTGAAGACCACGCATGGTGACCACGAGTCGTGGTCAAACCTCATGACTCATGAGGTCACTCGTGGCTTGGATTGCATGGTTGATCAAGGCTGGGTAATGGGGATCACGGGGTGGTGACCACGAGTCGCGGGTCAGCCACCACGATTCGTGGGTCCCCGAGTATTGGCGGCGCGATGACGGATCCCACCACAAGTCGTACCCCGCAACGACTCGTGAGGTCCTGTCACGTGGGGACTGGAAACCAGGAATTTTGAATTTTTAGTAAGGGTGTTTTCGTAATTTCTAAATTCCTAAGGCCTAAACTATATCATTTTTTATGTCTGAATAGGGTTCCGTGCATGTAATCTAATAATGAGTGAATTCTTCCACACCCATGCTCCTACTCTATGATTTTACCTATATTTTATCAAAAACTCATGGGGTTTTGTATTTGATTATATAAATTCTAATGATTTAAATTGTGGGTTTTGGTGATTTTGAAATATTATCATAATCTATGGATTTTGGTCATCCTTTAAGATTTAAATTGATTATAATTGTTGTGGATTTTGATTTTCTAAGTAATTGAGCTTAATTATGCATGTCCAATAATGAATCGAATTATGAGTTATTTTTCCATTGATGTTCTTTACGAGCCCAACATGAATTATGTTTTAAGTTATTAATTTAGTTTTACTACCCATTATGATTTTATAAAATTTAAGCTATGTACATGACCTACATGTATATATGAATCTTATTATTCATGAATTATATTTTTGTCCGACTCATGGGCCTCAAGTCATGGATAGTTCTTATATGTTCAAGCATGTTTACGATCATCATGGTTTGAACTAGCCCATGAATCATGTATAAGTTATTAATGAGCACTATATATGTTTTGGAAGTAGTATCAAACACCGAGTAGGCTTGGGACTTAGGTTAAGCCCCGGATCTCAAGAAAACTACGTTCCACCGTAGTGGCAGTTTGGGAATCCTTTCATGTTAGTCCTTGGCTACTCATGGAAAGGTACTAACACCCTTCCGACTAGGGTTACAAGTTGGGCTTCATATGCTCATATGGGGTATGTCGGTTAAGAGAATTCCACTGTCTCTCTATGATTTATGGCTGCGTGATTTTGTATGTCGGCTCAAGTTATGTTAAGTAAAGCTCTTCTGTTAAGATTACATTATGTTTACGTATCAATGTTTTGGAAAACTTTGAGCCATATGATATGTTATTATGATTTATGATATGAGCATGATGTCCTACTCTTATGATCAATTATGAGTTTTATATATGTTTTTAAATATCCGTTTTACTTACCTTGCATACTCAGTACATTCCACGTACTGACCGCATACTTTCTATGTTGTATCGTTTCATGATACAGGTCCCAGTTCTCTAGCTCATCTTCACCCATAGCTAGTTTCAGCCTTGCTCTCAGTGCACTTGGTGAGTCCTCATGTTCCGAGGGCTATATGTTCACACTCTATGTTATTTCTTTCAGTTTCTGGATATTGGATTAGGTGGGGAGTTGTCTCTTCAATTCGCCTTTCATGTTTAGAGGCTTAACAGACTACATGTTATTTTTCTATGTATTGTATAAGTCTAGTACTGTTTTTCCCTTATGCTATGTTATGATTATGTTCGTTATGTTAAGTATTCCGCTCATGTGATTGAATTAGAGGTATGCTCATGCCATGGGTCGACTTGCGGTCTCCCGGGGCTCCTTGTCCCGTGTCTACGATCCGGATGTACGTCCAGGTCGGGACAATAATAAAGACTAGGTGTAAGGGTAGGAAATTTTTTTAGCTTTAGTGACTAAAGTGTCCCTAATGCCTTTACAAATGCTTGTGAAATCCCATCATCTTATTAAGATCACTCCACCTTATTTCTCCTTGTTCATTATCTTCATCATTTGTGTAACACAAGCCATCCTTATAACGCCGCTTATTTCACATTTAGCCTTATATATGCAAGCCATCCTTATAACGCCGCTTATTTCACATTTAGCCTTATATATGAAAGAGATAGCACCTTTATACTATTCTTTCTCTTTGGATGATTCGAGGTCTTTCAACCTATCGATTCATTCAACTCATCACAATTTTTGTGCTAACTAAATTTTAGGCTTCTCATTTCTCCCCCTACTCTTGCAAACCCCCAAACTTAGGCTTTTGAATCATTTTACATTCATTTCCTTATTGCTCCCCATTGCATGGGCTTGAAGCCCCATTTTTCATTATTGGAAATTAGGGAGGATGGGTGCCAAAGAGAAGGATTAAAAATAGTGATTAGGCTTGTAATGTAGTTTCCAAAGAAAGGGTCCAAGGATCAAATGTTGTCTATCAAAGATTAATGTTCAAGGAGGTAATTTTGGGTGAAGTAACTAACAAATGAGGGCCTAAGATCATGTTCTAAGTACAGCCACATCTATCATTTCGCCTCGAATCACACTTAGGGAAAGTTATAGACAATCATGCATACACAAGAACTAAGCCAAAAACCTCACCACACAAGGCATCATAATCCAACGAGTTCACATACTTCCTTTGTGACATTTAAGAGGATGACTTTAAATGAGCTAGTTACCAATCAACAAGCCAAGCAAGGAATATATAATTCATGACAAGAGCGTGCTCACTTTCACATTTGGATACCCCTCTTTTCTTTTCAAAATTCATGCACAATGCCAAGCAAGAAATGTTGGTGGTACCTCATCAAACACGTGCACAAAAGACTCTACAAGACTCTATACTTGACATTTTCCCTTAAGAATGTCGCCTCTCAATCTATCATTAGGAAGTGCCAACCCGGTTCGATAATGAAAAGAAAAGACAAATAAACTGCTCCTTGGGAAAGAACCGTAGTATAAAGAAAACCCTTGGAGTTTATTCAAAGACCACTATCTAAAAAGGCGATACTACTAACACGTAATGAAGATTTACCCTTAAGAATGATGTCAACCAATATATCATAGGGCCATTTCGTGCATCAGTTAACAAGTGGGTTACTCAGACTTCACCCCTAACAAAAACAATGCATTGTCCTTGATGCCTATGGTTAAACAAAATGTGGAAGGAATGGGTGAGAGAACTCCTTGATACAATGGAGGCATCTGTTTTACATGCATTTTCCATGCTCTCCTTTTTCTTTTTCTTATCTCACTGTTTGTCATGTTACGCACCTGTTCCAACCCTGTAAAATCAAAGACAACACAAACATAAAGTAAAACAAAATAAAAGTAAAAAGTAAAAAACAAAAAGTAAAAGCATTTGGGTTGCCTCCCAAGAAGCACCTTAGTTCACATCGTGGCTCGATGACTTCAACTTCACCACTTTTCTCTCCACTTTAAGCATTTGAATCGCACCCCTAGCTTCTTATCCATTCTTGTACTTCGCTTGAGGGGTGGTGGTGTAAGCATCAAGGGACCAAGCAATGGATGTTGCATCTTGTGTTTCTTGGCCCTTAAGGAAGGGAGGTGGTTTGGCCTTGTTGGCATTGCATACTCTAAGATGAAGCCACCTTGATCTTCATCCTAAACTTCCTCCATTGACTTGGTCTCCTCAGTCTCCATTTTTTCAACCAAGTTCAATGGTTAAAAATAATAAGAGAGCGGTCTAAGTCGCTCCCCTTTCAAGCATGCTTCTTGCTTGACATCCTCCTTTTCAAGTGAACTAGAGTCCTTGAGTGTGATGTGTTGGATGTCATTTGGATACTCTAGTGTCACTTTCTCAACCTTCGTATCTTGCATTTTTACAATGTCGGTTGGTTGGAGCACTTTTATGACTTCTTCAACACGTACCTTGACTCCTTCTTCATCATCATTTTGAGCTTCCTCCTATGAGTCAAGTTGAGCTATGCCCCATTATTCACCTCTTCTTGTTATTCTCCTCAATGTCTCCTCTGCTTCTTCTTTTAGAGATTTACAACTTTCCTCTTGCAGAGTTGATGGTTCCATGGGCATGGCAGGGTTGGTAGTCTTTTTCGCATTGGGCTCCCGCTCCAAAAAGGCTTGGAGAATGGCTTCCATGCTCCCACTTGTATTCCTCCTTCCCTCACTTGCTGTGGCTTCATTCCTATCAATCTTAGGATAGTAATATCAATTAATTTTCAATCGTGGATACATATGTATCCTTAAGATACTGAAACGACTACTATTATTGGTATCAAACCAATAACGATTCATACAAGCTAATCACAACCACTATAGCGAGAAGTGACCCATTTGGGCATCCATCCCAATGTCTCCCATGACTACCACATAATGCGCATCTATACCCATCATAGGAAGGAGAAGGTGCACTCATCTCCCTTCTAGGGGCATATTTTCAATCTTGCTAATAGTATGGTCCTCCACAATAGGTACATGGGTCATCATAATAGGAGTTGCAACTAACAAACCTTCTTTCATTTCCACGATGGCATAATATAAATATAAACAAACAAAAAAATCAAAAAAGAAAACAAAACAAGATGTAAAACAAAAATGCAAAACTAGTTCGAATCAATAAATAACTAATGACTTATCACAATTCAATTCCCCGGCAACGACGTCATTTTTGATGATGCCAAAATATACTCTTCATATAAAGAGCATAAACGGTCATTATATCAAAACAAATATTTCGATGGATGTCGGGGTTGAATTCCACAAGGAATTGAGTCGGTAATTCAAGAGTTACAAACTAATTCAAACTAGAATGCATAATTGTTTAACATTTGAAAAATAAAATTGGGGGGAAATTAAAGGGAAATAACTATCTAATTCTAAGCTAAGATTAATTGTGGGGAATTCCAATTGAAGAACTCACCAGTGAGAGGCTAGGGGCATTTTATAGATGAGAGCACAATTTAATCGGGGATTTCTTTGATGTCTTAGACTCAAAATTATCATAGATAGGAGTAGATAATTCACATTCTCTTGTCTTTCAACCATACAAATGTTTATACCTTGAGTTCTTTCAAACCCCAAAGCCAATTCAAGTTATTAACCACACAAGCTTGAGGAAGGACTAGTTATTTCTAGTCTTGGCCTTTAATGGAGTGAAAATGTGGGTTTAAACTATCTCTAGCTTAATCCCACACACTAACACTCCAATTCCTCACTAATATCTTCTCACCCAATTCTCACCTTTCTCTTTCAAGCAAAAGCAAGATAAGTAAAACACAATTCATGTTTGCAAACCATCAATCTTGACAATTATAACTTGGGAGAAGATAATGGATCTACAATTTCAATAAGAATTCAAGAGCAATTTATCAGAACCCAATCAAATTAATAAACCCACCATGAATATACCTCTAGCTAGCAAATTAGTCAAGCATATCTAAAGATAGAGAGAAGATACCAAGAGGATTCCTCTCACATTCATCACATTAGCTTCACAAATTTGCTTCACAAGCTCTTACATTAATGGTGGAATTCCCCCAAAATGGGTTAAAAAAAGAAGAAGAAAAGTTCTACCTATCTATATTGAAAATACGAGTGGAAGATGAATGAATGGTGGGTGAATTCATTGAATGAATAGTTGGTATCCAATGAAAGCTATGTAAATATCTGTACTTTCTTGTCTACATTTCCCAAATGCCCTTGAGACTTTTAGATGCTTTGGAGACCTTTCCAGACCTTTTTACCCTTCATTAGATGGCCTCTCCTGTGAAGAACCGACGTTTAGCCAGTGTCAATCCGCGGAGCACCAAACTGTAGTTGGTTGAAAACAGTGTCCTGGTAGGGGGAACCGATGATTCAATGGGTGTTTAGCTGATGCCATTCAGGCAACAGTTGGTTGAATAGCCGATCTGGGTAGTAGCTTCGGCGTTTCACCAATGTTTCGCCCTTCCTGATATGCATTTAGCCGATTTAAAGCATGTCTTTGCACCTCTTCTTGGGCTTAAATCTTCCATTATATTTGGCTCCTCTCCTTCATATGCTAACTCATCAAATTCCATCTCAAAATTCACGTGTTTTTCTTAATTTCATGCTTTCTCCACTAACGTGAAGTACCTACAAAGAATTCTGGAGAAAGGGCATAAAATCCACATAAACAACTCGAAAACTAGGCAAAAACTCATGCTTAGGAACCTAATGAGTTGGTAAATTTCCAACTCATCAAAGGTAGCCATTGCATCTAACAATGCATACACATCAAGATGAAATACTCGTAACATACCACATCTGGAGAGACCTCCTACTCTTGATGAGATGGAGGGCATAAAATCTATTCTGATGCTGACCACCATCTGCACTAGTGGATGCGCCATGCTGAGCTGAGCGTGCTGGTGGAGTTGCTAAACTAGTGGCTGGGTCACGGCCTCTACTAGGTCTTGTTTGGCTAAAGGGCAGTCTTTGAGTAGATGTCCGGGCTTCCCACACCTGTAAAATGTGTCAGAACTCGCTAGGCACTCTCTGATGTGCCTCCTACCACACCTGCCACAAACTAGAATGATGGGCTCTTCTAACCTGCTCCCTTGACCTATGAAGCCTGATGCTCTACCACTCTGATCATGCCTAGGTCTATATGAAACACTGGCTGATGATGGCGCTGGGGCTGATGACCTCTGGTAGGATTGCTGACGATATCCTCCACCGTACCTCTATTGGGACTGTCCATAACTCCCCATCCTAGCCCTCATGGCCTCTCTCTCCTTCTCCTTCATTTGATCTACCTCTATGTACTGGGCGTATATAACCAATCGTGAGAAGTCTAGATCGTTGTTCAGCATTGCGGTCCTGCACTCCTTGACCAGCAAGTCTGATACACCATTTACAAACCTGCTCATACGAGCCCTCTGATCTGCAATCATCTCTGGCACTTACTTGGATTGCTGGGTAAACTCCAAGGCATACTCTTGGACAATCTTATGGTACAACTTCAAGTTGAAGAACTCCGCCGCCTTTGCCTCCCTCAATTCTCTAGGGAAGAACCTGTCTAAGAAGATAGTCATGACTCTTCCCAATGCATGGGAACTGCTCCTACTGCTCTAACATCCTTCCACTGGCGGTAACATGTGTAAGCTACCCCCTTCCGCACTCTCCTCTCTAGTCACCCTCATAATCTAGGTGATGTTCTTTACCTCCTCAATAAACTCATGCGGGTTCTCATCCACTTTTGACCCCAATAACTCCATTGAATTCATCCTGAGAAAGTATTGAACTCTAGTTGCTGTTGTGTTCCCATTTCGAGGAATGTGAGCCACCGCCTGCTGATTGACCTGAGCGATCATAGCCTGTTCCATCATTGGAAATGCTGCTCTAAACTTTGCATGATTGACCTGCTCAGGCATAGGATCGACTGGTGTTGGTGGGGCTTGCTAATGCCCGTCTCCAGTGCCATTGTCTTGGCCATTTCCATTGCCATTCCTTCTTCCATTCACACGGCGTGGAGGCATGTTTCTGCAAATGCATATAGCATGATTTAGAAGGAAGTAGGTAGATACTTCATCACACAACATAGATCATGAAAGAAGGGAATTTTCTTAAAACGCCTAGTATCCTCTCCCTCATAAGTGTGGCGCACTTCACACCCATGGAAAAGACTCTACTCAATACGGATTTCAGACACCCTAGGACACTCTAAACCTTCGCTCTGATACCAAGTTTGTCACAATCCGAGTTGGGACCTCGGACAATAAATTGGGACCTAGAACCACAAAAGGCTCTGATAACGTCCAAAATATACTCTTCGTGCAAAGAGCATAAATGGTCTTTGTATCAAAACAAATATCCCGATGGATGTCTGTCACGACCTGACCGTAGACCCGGATCGTAACACGAGACAAGGAACCCTGAGAGGCCCCAAGTCGATCCATGGTATAAGCATGCATCTAACTTCATTCATTATAAGCGGAAGACTAATCACAAGGCATAACAAAAATGTAAGAATAATCATGACATATCATAACAAATGGAATCACTTAGACATACACAAGCTGAGTACTACACACTGTCTGAAAGTCTCTACTACATATGATGGGTTGATGGGACAACACCCCCAACTAACCCGGACAAGTACTAAAACATAAAATAGCATGAATGTCTATCAAACGACCCTCGGAACATGAGGACTCACCAATATGCTGAAAGTACACTCTGAGATGATCTAGATATGAGGATGAGCGTGAGAGCCGAACCTGTATAATAACACGATACATCATAGAAAGTATGCCATCAGCACGTGGAATGTACCTTGTACGCAGGGCAAGTAAAAAAGACATTTAAAATATGTATAAGCTCATAAAACTTCATAAGAGTAGGACATCATGCTCATGTCATAAATATCATAACATAACATATTAAAAGGCTCAAGGTTTCAAAGAATCCGTAATACAATCGAAATAATTATCATAATAGAAAAGACAAAATGAACATTTCTTGATCCAACATACATAATCATAAACATGCATAAATCATGAGGAACAGTGGGAGATTCTCTTAACGGATATACCCCATATGAGCATACATGAAGCCCGACTTGTGACCCTAGTCGGGAGGGTGTTCTTACCTTTCCAAGGGTAGAACCATGAATTTGTGATATCACCATGAAAAGGGCCATTTGGGCTGGGGACAGTCACAAAAGAGATCCCAACATACCTACAGTGGCACGTAGTTTATGAGATCCGGGGCAGAATCTAGGCCCCGAACCTACTCGGTGTTCGATACTACTCCCAAAACATATATAGTGCTCATAGTATAACATGCATGAATTCATGGGATAGTTAAATCATGANTACTCCCAAAACATATATAGTGCTCATAGTATAACATGCATGAATTCATGGGATAGTTAAATCATGATAATCATAAACATAATTGTACATACATGAACTAGCCATGACATAAGGCTCGTGAGTCGGCCAAAACATAATTCATGAATCATAGGTTTCATGCATACTTGAAGATTATGCATATAACTTGAAAATCATCAAATCGAGATGGGTAATTAAATAACTCCATATTTTAAATCATAAATCATGCTGAGCTCGTAAATATCATCAATTGAAACAAAGATCATAAATCGATTTATCATGGATCACGCATAGATAGGATTAATCTAATGGAATTCGAAATCAACAATTATATAATCAAAATAGTAATAGAATCTGATACAAATTTCATAAAATATAACGTATATCACAATTTAGAACAACCCATTTGTAAATCATAAGGTTTTCATAAAAGTTTAATTAAAACCCCAATAGATTTTTGATAGATTCCCATAAATTACTAGAGAATGGGCATGGGTGTGAATGAAAACACCCATTCTTAACCCTATATACCCGGGTAAGATCAGATTCTAAAGTTCTTGAATGCCCAAGGATGAATTGATAGGGAAAAGCTTGAGGAATAGCTTGATCTCTCCAAAATTTCTCCTAATATGCATGAGAATGACATGCAATAGGGACTTAACTTACCTTAAAATTCCTAGAAAAATACATGGAACAACATAGTTTAGGGCCTTATAGCATGGGAAGGTCGAAAATGCCCTTAATAGATCTTCCACTGAAAAGATGCCAGACGATCCAATAGGCGTACTGCTTGGTCGTTGGAAGCTCGATAACTCGTGGTATGGCCCTTTATATGCCTTGCTCAGGCCTTGCCTCCGGAATCAAACTACGGCTGGAAACAGTACGGCTGTCCTTTGGTCCAATGGGTTGTTGGTAGTCGTTTGCTTGCCCTCTGAAATTTCTGAACTTCACTCTAGCGAGTCTCACACCCGACTTGTGGTTTCCTCAAACAGTTCATGGTGTAGTGTCCGTTAAATCCAGGGTGGCCATGTAGACAAAAGCTGGCGACAAAGGTCGTTTGTTACTCATGGGTCATTGGGTTACCCATTACTTTCCCAAATGCTAAAGTCCACCTCTCTCGCCACGACTACAAACGGCGACTCATTTTTTTCACTGGCAGTCGTGCATCGGTCATTGCTTCCACTTCCCCCAGACTCCTAAAACCTGAGTGGAAACAATGACTCATGGTTTCCAACCATGAGTCATTACACCTCTAGTTCTATGTTTTTCCCGATTTTCAACAATTTTCAATTTTTAACTCCCAGGTCTACTCTTAGGTACTTCTGGGGTATTACAATATCTCCCCCTTGGGAACATTCGTCCTAGAATGTAGGAAATAAGTAGAAAACATAAATATGCAATTATCATATTCAAATAATGATCATTCAAACACAAATTATCATGCCCCGAGTCTACACCACAGACGTAACACGGTACTTAAAGCCACAAGTGACCCCAAGTCAACCTGTTCTATCATTCACTAGCATTCGAGTAAACATACAGTGGAAGTTTGAAATAATATCATAAAACATTATGAAAGACAAATTACGGAAACATAAAGTTCAAAACATTTGAATATCTGTGTCTGAAAGAAAATCATGTATGTATGAAAGCCATCTAACTGAAGAGTTGCTGGGACAGCCCCCATTAACTTAGAAGTCTAACTGAAACTAATAAATGAAAGAAAGAAAGCAAATAACCTCGGATGATGAGGACTCACACTTGACTATTGGTGGAGAATCTAAACTGCGGTCTTTGAGTGCGAGAATCTGCAGAAATTGCCATCATAAAATGATACGGCATAAAAATATGCATCAGTACTTTGAATGTACTAATTATGTGAGAGGAACATACTGATGATAGGCGTAAGTGACTAAATTTGAAAAGACATGCAAGAACAACTAATTATCTGAATTCTAAATCATCTGAAGTAAGCGGGATGGTCAAAAATGACCATGCGGTGGTCAAAAGACATGCCTAAATCTGAAGGTTCTGAGTAGGAGAGACCACACTGGGCGGTCGAACTTTCAAAATTGAGGCGGGCGGGCGGGGCCCAGTGGTGAGTCTCTAACCGACATATAACCACATGAGCTAGACATGAGTCCGTGTATACACCCCACCAATGGGACCCAATATGCCTTGCTAGGGAATAAAGGCGTGAACTAGGTTATCACAAAACTTTGGGGCTAATCGAGGCTAAAAGTAATACGCAACCTACGTTGGCAACGTAGTTTTGGGAACACAGGTGCGTGGGCCTTGACCCCGCTCGGTGCTAAGTACTGCTCCCGCTAGATACCTATATTGAACAGCGAAGCTGATAGCTTAAAACTGGGGTCCAAGACTAGCGGGGACATATAGCGAAGAGGCTACGAGAGTCTTATCGGACCGAGATTCTAAAAGCCCAGGTTCTGGCGAGTCGGAAAGTTTGTATCTGGAAGCGTCGTGACCGTCTAAGAACAAACTATAAACTGAACTTGGGTCCTGGGATGGTCAGAGCTATATATCTAAACTTTCATGACCGCCTAATGGACCAAAACTGAATTACGATAGTAGGGCTGCACACACAGGGCGGAGTCAAGCGATCAGTTGACAATTTTCTGAATGATTCTGAAGAGATTCTACGTTCTAACTAGCCTGAACTACTAGCAACTAATAGAAAACTCAACTTATTCCAACAACAGAGATTTCATAATATGATAAAATTTCAAGAATTTAAAAGGGTTTCATCCAACAAGAGTAAATCATTCTATCAGGGAATAATTTCTCGAATACATATATAATAAGGATTTCTAGGATATTCAGCCCAAAAACATACTATGCAAAAAAGACAGAATTTATTACGTAATAATCTTTACTCAAAAAATTTGGGGCTATGAATCATCTTGTAACATACGACTATTACTTATAAGTGATGAAAATTGAGCGAGTAATAAACATGGATATTATCCCAATTAAAATTAACGAAACCTAACATGAAACTTTATTGATATTCGAAGAACCCAAGGCTAAACTGTTAGGGGAATTATAGGAGGGTTTTGGGGACACAATGGAAGGAAAATTCCCTTGTTGAATTCCCCACATACCTGACTAAAATCTCCATAGGAGAAGCTTGAGCTGGCATAAGAGATGAGAAGCCCTAGTCTTGCTTGGAGGGTTCTTGAGAGGAGAACTTTCGATGTTTCTGAGAACTGAGAGTGGGGAATGAGGAATGAACTATTTTCCCCCACTAAAATGTCTAAAATTAACACTAAAAGACGTATTTTAAAAAGCTTGGGAGGTAGGAAATTATAAATAACCCTTAGAAATTCATTGGGAAAAATTTGTCAAGTGCCCTAACGGGTCGTGGTGAGTGACCACGACTGAGGTCACTCCCTTCAGGTACATTGCCTGGGATCCTTAGTGGGTGCCACAGAGGACCCTGCGAGTTGTGGTCAGTAACCTTTCGTGGTCTGATCGTGGACCTGCTTGACTCATCTTGGTGATTCTGGCTAAGACTAGTAATGGTCACCCTAACGAGTTGTTGGCTTACGGATGACGACTTGTTGCGACACTCATTAGGTACACTGGTCATCTAATTATATATTCCCAACTCAGGCCTGACCATGGTGACTTAACGAGGTCATAATTCGGTGGCCACGACTTGTGATGTATCTAAGATTTGGGTACACTATTTCCCTCTTAAATTATTGAGACTCCTTCTCACGGCTCACCTAACGAGTCGTGAGGCCGCTAACGACTCGTTAGGTGGGTCATCCTGAAGCTTTTCTGCAGCTTTTTTCATATTTCCTTATTTAAGTCTCGGAATTAGATCTTGAGTTTCGGGGCATTAATATATCTCCCCCTTGTAAACATTCATCCTCGAGATATAGAAAACACACAAGTAGAAAAATAGCAATCAAACTTTCCAAGTACTGCTCATTTAACTCCAAAATTGCCAGAATGACTACCTTCGTTTCAAAATACATAACTAAAATGAATTTACTTTTCATACATACATTCACAAACATAAAAGATACTTGAACATACGAGATTGAGTCATGAAAACTAAATTGAGTTCCTAGGGTCAAAACTAATATCTCAAGCTGTGCTGGAGCCGGTAGGAAACAAGTGCGGGTATTTGGCCATCATATCTGCTTCGGCCTCCCGTAGCTCTCTCAACCTGCTGTTTTCTCCATAACACTTTGGAATGAATCTATTTCCTTGTTCCTCGGCTTACGCACGATGGTCAGGATGCGGACTGAAATACTTCCTCATATGAGAGACTATCTTTTATTCCTACAACGTGCAATGGCACAATTGAGGTTGGATCTCCGATGCACTTCTTCAAAAGTGCCACATGGAAAACTTGGGTGCACAATGGCAGTTGCGAAGGTAACTCTAGCTCATAGGCTACATTGCCCGATACGCCTCAAAATTCTATAAGGTCCCGCATATCTCGGGTGAGCTTTCCTTTCTTATACCAAACCTCATCACCCCCTTTCATGGGAAAAATTTTCAGGTATACCCGTTCATCAACTGCAAACTCCAACTCTCTTCTTCCCACATCGGCATAAGATTCTAGCGGCTTTGGGTTTCAACCTTTCTCGAGATGACACAGAACTTTGCATTGCCTCATGAATCGAGTATGGCCCTATCCAAGGTAGCTTCTTTGACCTCGAACCACCTATAGGAGATCCTCCTTCTACCATACAATGCTTCAAATGGGGCCATCTGGATACTAGAGTGGTAGCTATTGTTGTACGCAAACTCGATAAGAGGCAAGTGGTCATCCCAGTACATAAAATCAATCGCGCACGCTCTTGGCATCCTCTAGGGTCTGAATGGTCGCTCCGCTTTCCCATCGGTCTGCGGGTGAAAGCAGTGCTGAGTTTGACACAGGCGCTAGCCCTTCTGAAAGGACTTCCAAAAGATTGAGGAGTGAGCTGTGTTTCCACTATCTAAAATGATAGACAAGGGAACCCCATGGAGTCGACTAACTCTCGGATGTAAAGTTTGGCATAGTCCTCAGAAGTGAGTCTGTGGTTTTAACAGGGAGGAAATGAGTTGACTTAGTCATCCGATCTACTACCACCTAGATTGAGTCATGCTGCCTTCGAGTCCGGGGTAGACTGTAATGAAGTCCATATTTACTTACCTTGCTTCCAAGTGGGTATACTCATATCTTGAGTCATGCCTCCTGGTCTCGTGTTTCCACATTAACTTGCTTGCAGTTCGGGCACTTGGCTACGATAACTGGGAGGCACCACTAACACCTCGGTGAAAGACTGGAGTCAAACTAATCAGTTGACAATTTTTTGAATGATTAAGAGAGATTCTACGTTCTAACTAGCCTGAACTGCTAACGGCTAATAGAGAACTCAACTTATTCCAACAATACGGGAATTTCATAATATGATGAAATTTCAAGAATTTGAAGGAGTTTCATCCAACAGAGTAAAATCATTCTCATCAAAGGAATAATTTCTCATACAAATATAATAAGGATTTCTAGGATATTCATCCCAAAAACATACTATGCAAAATAGACGAAATTTATTACTCAATAATCTTTACTCGAAAATTTAGGGCTATGAATCATCTTGGCAATAACATCAACTATTTACTTCTAAATTGATGAAAATCATACGAGTAATAAAAATGGATATTATCCCAATTGAAATTAACGAAACCCAACATGAAACTTTATTCATATTCGAAGAACTCGGGAGGGCTAGGCATTAGGAGAATTATGGGAGGGTTTTGGGGGACACAATGGACCGTTCCTTGTTGATTCCCCACACACACCTGACTAAAATCCTCCCCATCAAGGCTTGAACTGCTGCAAGAGATGAGAATCCGGTCTTTCTTGGGGGTTCTTGAGAGGAGAACTTTCGATGTTTCTGAGAACTAAGAATGGGGAATGAGGAATGAGCGTTTCCCCCACTAAAACGTCTAAAATTAACACTAAAATGGCATAGTTTAAAGCATGGGAGAGTAGGAAATTACTAAATAGCCCTCAGAAATTTGCTTGGAAAAAATGTCGAGGCCCTAACAGGTTGTGGTGACTGACCGACTCGTGGTCACTCCCGTGATGCGATTCTGGGATGCTCAGCGGGTCACCACGAGGGACCTGACAAGTCGTGGTCAATGACAACGACTCGTGGTCACAGTCGTTGACCACACTGTCATCACGGAGGTTTACGGCTAAGACCAGTAATGAGTCACCTAACAAGTCGTTGGCACAGATGACAACTCATTGCTGGCTTTTCGTCAGTACAACGAATCATCTAAATATATATTCCCAACTCGGTCGACCATAGGTGACTTAACGAGGTCGTGGTCGGTGACCTGGCTCATGATGTCCTCGTTGGGTACATTGTCTCCCCTCTTAAATTATTAAGCCTCCTTCTCAAAGGCTCACCTGACGAGTTGTGAGGCCACTTAACGACTTGTTAGGGTCGTCCTGAAGCTTTCTGTAGCTTTTTCCATATTTCCTAATTTAAGTCAGAAATTAATTTTGAGTTTTCGGGGCATTACAGAAATTAACAGAATGACTACCTCCCATTCATATCATATAGCTAGAACTAATCTCATGTACATACATATCCATAAACATAAATGGAACTTGAATACATGAACTGAACATGAAAACTAAATAGAGTGATAGAGCAAAATTGATACCTTAAGTCGGAACTAAGGTTTGGTAGAGAATAAGTGTAGGTGTTGCCATTATATCTTCTTCGGCTTCCACGTAGCTCCTTCAACATGCTGATTCCTCCATAATACTTTGCTGAAGATAATTCCTTGTTCCTTAGCCTCCAAACCCGACAATCAATATTTCCACTGAACTTCCTCTAGCTAAGGCTATCCTTTATACCAACACTTTTCACGGTACTACTAGAGCTGGATCTCCCAAACATTTCTTCAAAGCGATACATGAAACACAGGATGCACGGAAGATAACTCTGAAGGTCAACTCATACGCTACCTTACCAACTCTTCTCATAATCGCAAAGGACTAGCATAACTGGGCCCAGTTTTCCTTTCTTCCCAAACCGCATGACTCCTTGTAGAGTATCTTGAGAAATACCCAATCGTCCCACCTCGAACTCCAACTCTCTCCTCCTCACATAAGCATGGCCTTGACTTTTGACGACTCTGAGTGGTTTTAAGCATGTCCCTTATCAAGCTGAACCTTCACCATAGCCTCATGAACCGAATCCAGTCCTATCATAGGTTCCTCACCAACCTCAAACCATCAGATGGAATCTACATCTTCTCCCTAGAGAGAGCCTCGAAACGATTGCCATTTGGATACTGGAGTGGTAACTGTTATTATAAGCAAACTAGATTAGAGGCAAGTGATCATCCCAAATACCTTTAAAGTCAATCACGTAAGCTCTAAACATGTCTTCGAGAGTTTGAATTATGCGCTCCGCTTGACCATCCGTTTGCGGATGAAATGCATGCTGAGTTTAACCTGATCCCAAGCCTTTTTTGAAAAGAATGCAAGCGAGAGGTAATTGAGTACCTCGTGCGAAATAATGGACAAGGGAACTCCATGTAATCAAACCAACTCCGAATATATAGCTTGGCATAATCATCGGGTGAATCATGGTTTTCACACGGTAGGAAATGTGCAGCCTTAGTCAATCTTTCTACACTTCACCCAAATAGAATCATAATTAATGGAACGAGTACGAGGTAGGCTGTGATGAAATCCATATTAATTTATTCCCACTTCCAAGTAGGAATGCTGATATCTGAAGTACTCCTCCCGTCCTTTGATGCTCCAATCTTGCGACGGTTTGGGCACTTGGCTACGAATTATGCAATATCCTTCTTCATGCCATCCCACAAATAGATTTCTCGTAAATCATGATACATCTTGGTGGCACTGGATGGATAGAATACACGGATCCATGAGGCCTCATGCAATATCAGGCTCCTCAAATCATCGACATCTAGAACACATAGCGACCTTGAGTATTTGAAGCACACCATCTCCCCCTTGGAAGACCTCCACCTTCTGACTTCGAATGACTTCTTTCGGCTTTACCAAAAGTCGGATCCTCATCTTGTCTAGGTTTTACATTAGTTACCAAGGACGATTCCTGATCCGTTCGAGGACAACAACACTGTCATCAGTCGAATCGACCAACCTAACTCCCAACCTTGCGAGTCGATGGACATCTTTCACCAGCTCATTCTTTCCCTCATCCACATGGGATACACCCATACGAGCCTACTAAGTGCGTCCTCTACCAGATTAGCCTTACGGATGGTATAGGACACTCATATCGTAGTCCTTGAGTATCCAACCACCTCCTTTCTTGAAGATTGATATCCTTCTGCGTGAATACATATTATAAACTCTTGCTTGATCCGTAATATATCACGTGGACCCCATACAAATAATGTCGCAATATCTTCGGCGAAGACCACCATGACCAATTCAAGATCATGGGTTGGGTAATTCTTCTCATGGACTTTCAAGTGTCTCGAGGCACTTATGCTATCACCTTCCCTCATTTGCATCAATACACACAGATTCGATTCTCGAAGCACATCACGATACACCACAAAACCATCTGTACCCTCAAGTAGGGTCAACACCAGTGCGGTAGTAAGTCGAGCCTTCAACTCTTGGAAGATCTTCTCATAAGTCTCCGTCCATTTGGAACTTCACCTTTTTTTTTTTATTCAACTTGGTCAAAGGGGCCGCAATAGATGAGAAACCCTCAACAAACCTCCTATAGTAGACGGCTAAACCAAAAGCTCTGAATATCCGAGGGGTTCACCAGTCTGGGCCAAGTCTTCACTGCCTCGATTTTGAGAATCTACTTTTATGACCTCGCCTAATACTACATGGCGGAAATTCTCACAGTTCAACGAACTCACACTTGCTTGAACTTTGCATACAATTGGCCGATCCTTGAGAGTCTAAAGCACTACTCTCAAATGAACGCATGCTCCTCCTCGCTCGGAGAGTATATAAGGATGTCATCAACGAACACAATCATGAACATGTCCAGATACGGTTAGAACACACAGTTCATCAAGTCCATGAAGGCTGCGGGAGCATTTGTTAATCAAGGCATAACTACTAACTCATAATGTCCATACCATGTCACGAGGCTATCTTTTGGATATCACACTCCCGAACCCTAAGCTGATGATACCCGGACCTGAGATTTATCTTTGAGAAACGCTTGGCACCCTAAAGCTGGTCAAAGATCACCGATCTGGGTAAAGGATACTGTCTTTGATGGTGACCTTGTTCAATAGTCGATAGTCAATGCACATCCGAAATGAACCATCCTTCTTACGGACCAAATATAACATTGGTGCACCCATAGAGGCTTGCTCCAGTTTGATAAAGACCTTATCTAGCAGGTCCTTCAACTGATCGTTCAACTCTTTTAGCTCAGGCTGAGCCATCACATGAAGGAAATATATGAAATTTGTGTATGGGTAGAAGTCAATACTACAATCAATCTCCCGCACAGGAGGAATACCTGGCAAATCTTCCGGAAAGACCTCTAGATACTCACACACCGCAGGAAACTGACTGGATAGTCGGGGTCTCCAACTCTACATCCTTAACCCTAACTAGATGGTACATGAAACCCTTGAAAATGATCTTGAGGCCTTAAGATATGGAAATAAATCGACCAAGCTGGTATGGCTGAACTACCCTTCCACTCCCAAAATTGATTCGCCCGAAAATAAATTCCAACGCACGGGTTCTACAATTTACAGAAGCATAACACACATACAACCAATCCATGCAGAATAATATCAAAGTCAGCAATGGCTAACTCTACAAGATTAACGGAGGTGACTCTATTCAATATAGTGACCGGGCATCCTCTATACACCCACCTAGCTACAACCGAATCAACGATAGGAGTAGAAATTGAAAATGGTTCTGACAGTGTCTCGGGACTAACTACAAAGCTACTAGTAATGGAGTCACAAAAGGAAAGAGTAGCTCCCAAATCTAGAAAGGATAAACATCATTATGGAAACACACAACATACCGGTGACCACATTCGGGAGACCTCTGCTCCGGCCAAGTGCTAAAGCATAAAACGTGATGGAAGAACTGGATGCTGGCATATGGGCTCCACCGTCCCTTGATCTGGTGAAGGGCAATCCACAGTATGTGTTTGGGTTTTCCACACAGCACTCAAGCTTATCCAGAAGGCGACTAGGCACCTCCGGGGATGATTCTTGCCGCGCCAATGCAAGTTGGGAAAATTGCACTCTATCTACTTGCTACCCTGGCCTCTCGAATCTGGAGCGCCTGCCCAATCCCACATTAGAATCTAGATGGCATGCGGCCGATGATGGTCTTTGGAGCAATAGACCTATCTGAGATTGCGACCTTTGTCCATCCCAGCGTCGACTTGAGAATTCCTATAACGCGATCGGTCTGGCCCTCTTGGCCTCTCTCTGCTTCCGATTTACCGGCTCCATCTGCTGAGCATACTGCAACACAATGCCCAGGAAAGTCTATATCTCGATGCAACATAGCAATCCTGCGGTCCTTATCTATATAATTAAACCTCCGCTGTACAAAACGGCTCACTCGAGCCCTCTTGTCCGCCACCAACTCTAGCGCATACTTGGATAAATGGGTGAACTCTAATGCATACTCCTAAATGGACATGTCACCTTGCTTCAATTTAGAAAACTCAGCCGCATGCAGCTCTCTCATCTCTCAAGGGAAAAACTAATCCAGAACACTTTGCTTGGAACTCTCCCAGCTTGTAGGGCTGCTGCTGTTGCCCTACCATCTCTCCACTACTTGAACCATATGTGAGACACCCCTTTAGCTGATAGTAGGGCAAATCAACACAATCTCCATTGGTCAACCCCATAAGCTGGGTGATCTTTGAATCTCCTCGATAAAATCGTGTGGATCTTCATCACCTTGGACCCAAGGAATTCCGGAGGTTCATACTCAGAAATCTCTAACCAGTTATTTTGCCGCATTACCATTCTATGGAATATGCGCAATAGCTTGTAGTTGACCTGACCCAGTCCAAGGCCTATGCCAACATCTGGATAGCCGCGTGAAACTCCGCGTGGACAACTGGCTCCAGTGCCTGGGGCTCCTGAACAGGTGGGGCTTGCGTGCCCATGATCATTGCCATCTGCCGTGGCCTTCCACGAGTTCCCATTTCTTCTTTTGTTCATTCTCACGGGAGCCATGATTCTGTAAGCGCGAATAGCATGAATTAGAAGGATAGAAGGACTTTTCATCGCCTGACATAGATCATGAAAGGGAACATTTCCTAAATGCTGTTAGCTCTTCTTCATAAGTGTGGCGCTTCACACCAATGAAAAGACTCTACTTAACGTGTCTTTGGACACCCTAGGACACTTCAAACCTATGGATACGATACCAAGTTTGTCTAGCAGTAGACCCAGATGTGCACGGGACAAGGGAACTCGAGACGCCCCAAGTCGACCCATGGCATAACATGCATCTCACTTCATTCATTACAAGCGGAAGACTAATCACAAGGAATAGCAAAAACATAAGCATAATCATGACATATAATAACAAACGAGAATCGAGTTGGACATACACAAAATTTGAGTCGACCACACTATCTAAAAGCCTCTACTACATACGATGGGTTGATGGGACAACACCCCCAACTAACCCGGACAAGTACTGAAACATAAAATAGCATGAAGCTCTGTCAAACGACCCTTGGAACATGAGGACTCCTGCCAGGTAAGTGAAAGTAATCTCCAAGATGACCTAGATATGAGGATGAACCTGAGGCGGGCTGTATCCTTAAGGCGATACAACATAGAAAGTATGCGGTCAGTACTTAAAATGTACCAAGTATGATGGGTAAGTAAAATGGACATTTAAAATTTGTAAAAGCTCATAAAACGTCATAAGTAGGAAATCATGCTCATGTCATAAATATCTTAACGTAACATAACTTGCCATAAGGGTCAAGGTTTTCAAAGCATCCGTAATACAATCAAAATCATGATCATAAGAGAAAAGCCAAAATGAACATTTATTGAACCAAAATACGCAATCATAAACATGCATAAATCATGAGGAACAATGGGAGATTCTCTTAACGAGACATTCCCCATATGAGCACACATGAAGCACGACTTGTGACCTAGTGGGGAGGGTGTTCGTATCCTTCAAGGGTAGAACCATGAAAGTGATATCACCATGAAAGGTCCATTTAGGCAGGGGAAATTCACAAAGGAGGTCCCAACATACCTACGGTGGCGTAATTTATGAGATCCGAGGCAAAACCTGAGCCCAGAACCTGCCGATTGTTAGATACTACTCCCCAAAACATATATAGTACTCATAGTATAACATGTATGAATTCAAGGGATTGTTAAATCATGATAATAAACATAAACATAATTATACGTACTTGAACTAGCCATGACATAAGGCCCTTGAGTCGGCCAAAACATAATTCATTAATCATAGGTTTCATGCATCCTTGAAGATCATACATATAACTGAAAATCATCAAATCGGGATGGGTAATTGAATAACTCATATTTTAAATCTTAAATCATGCTGGGCTTGTAAATATCATCAATTGAAACAAAGATCATAAATTGATTTATCATGAATCATGCTTAGATGACCCAATTTAATAGAACTCAGAAATCAACAATTATATAATCAAAATAGTTATAAAATATGATAAAAAAATTCATAAAATATAATGTATATCACAATTTAGAACAACCCATTTGTAAATCATAAGTTTTTGATAAAAAATGAATTAAACCCCAATGAGATTTTGGTAGATTTTCATAAATTACTAGAGAATGGGCATGGGTGTGAGCAGGAACACCCATTCGTAACTCATGCACAGGCAAGATCGAGATTCTAAAGTTCTTGAATGCCCAAGGATGAATTGAAAGGGAAAAGCTTGAGGAATAGCTTGATCTCTCCAAAACTTCTCATAATATGCATGCATGGGAATGACCTATGCAATTGGGACTTAACCTACCTTAAAATGCCTAGTAAAATACATGAAGCAGCGTAGTTTAGGGCCTTATAGCATGGGAAGGTCGAAAATGCCCTTAATGAAACTTCCATGAAAAGTCGCTCAGATTGATCCAATGGGCGTACCAACGGGTTGATGGAGGCTACGACCACTCGTGGTATGGCCCGTTATATGCACTGCTCAGGCCTTGCTTCGGGAATCAAACCACGGCTAGACAGGACACACTGCGTCCTTTGGTCCAACGGGTCATTGAGTCGATTGTTGCTTGCCTATGAAATTTTGAACTTCATCACAATGAGTCTAACCAACACTGATTATTTCCTCCAATGGGTTGTGGTGTCCGTCCATTAAATCCACTGGAAATTTGACCAAGTGGACAATGACTGCTGACGACTCGTTTTTACTCACGATGGGTCGTTGGGTGACAGATTATGTCCCCAAATGCTAAAGTCCACTTCTCGCCATGACTAAAAATGACGACTCATTGTTTCCCACAATGAGTCATTACATTGGCCATTGCTTCCACTGCCACCTGGACTCCCGAAACCACGATTGACAACAACGTCTCATGGTTTCCAACCACGAGTCATTACACCTCTCGTTCTATAATGTTTGATTTTAACGGTTTTAATTTTTAGCTCCGGGTGTACTCTTGCAGGTACTTCCGGGGGGTATTACAATAATGAGGGGTCAGATCCACAGGGATTAGTGAATAATATGCACGAGTGTTAGTTAAGAAATTGAATTTAGCTCGCACCACTTGAAAATAACATGAAATAAACATTTTGGGGATATTGAGATTTACAAAAGAATATAACTTCTAATTTGACTAGCTAAGATAGCAAAATGACCAAGGTTGTTGACAATAATGTGAAAGACTAGAGGTGTGGGTAGATGATATGCTAACTAAATAGGGTCATGTTAGGTCATCTCAAAGTTCAATTTTAGTGTAAATAACCTTGGGAAGTGGGCATTTAGGCTTTTCAACCTCATAAATACCTCTTGATAGAGTTATTTCTAGCAGCCTAGACACCATTAAATCAACCCGATCAGATTTGGATTAATAGATGCACTATTTTCTAGATAGTACCTATTAATTAAGAGTGAGAATGTAATTTTGGCTATTTCCATCAAAATTTCACAATCTCTCATCCATATACACCATTAAATTCTCTTCCAATACTCAATTCTTCTATTGAAAGCAAAAAGTCAAGTAAGAACAATTAGACCCACATCAACAACAATGGATCTTCAATTATAGATTGGAGAGAAATCAATAGATTTACACTAATTAAATAATATTGAGATGACTCTAGCAATACCCACTCTAATTAAACATTCATCACCACACACTCTAGTTAATGATTTAGCTACTCGCAGTCAAGAAATTCAAAAAGCACATTTAACAATCAATACTCATTGAATTCAATAATAGGAGTAAGAAGGAATCCAAATTCAACAAAAAGTCTTCAACAATGGTAGTACCTTGCTATGGATGAAGAAGAGGAAGAAAAAAAGATTTTTTTTGAATTTTCACCAATAAAATTCTTACTTTCTTCTTCTACCAAGAGAGCATTCTAAAAGCTAAAAAGTTAAGATCTGATGAGTGGAAGTACTTCTTTCTAGGAAATATATCCAAAGTAGGGCATCCTCTATTTTTATGTCTTTGGACATTTTTAATCTGACATTCTAGCACTTATGGGAGTATCGAGGTTTTCCAGTTACATTTCGCGAACTTCCGGCTCTAATTAATTTTTCCTTCAGTGAGCTCAAGTAGCCTTAGGTGATTCCTTCGTCATTTCGCGGTCTCCACTGTGCTGTAGATTCTTTTCTATTCGATCGGCAATTTCCAAGTGTCATTGGCGAATTGACCGGTGATTCTGCCAGGACGAAGTTTGCATTCTCTGGTTGCTATAATTCCGAGAGGCAGTGTTCATTAGCTTTTGGCCATCATTTCGCGGTCTTTTACGGTGAAAGCGATTTTTACTGATTCCCTTCTTTGCCCCTTTCTTGCTCTTTTCTCCAAATTATATATATATGCACAAAAAGCGAAAAGGTATAAAATCCATATAAGTAGCTTGAAAACTAAGACTAAAGCTTATGCTTAAGAGCCTAATGAGTTATTAAGTTACCAACTCATCAAACCCCCGAACTTGAACCATACTTGTCCTCAAGTAATGCAGTTATTATCAGGTAAAAAACATGCCACTTCACACAAAATGTATGCATTAATGTCAACGACTTGAGACAACCCAAAAATGCTCATCGACTCATGGAAAAGAAGAAAATTCTTCGAGCAAGAAAGATGGAAGCATTTCAAAAGGCCACCACCATTCAAAAGCGTGATTCACAAGGCTTTATTTTTTGAAATGAAGGCATAACTCATCAAGAAGTACCTAGCATCTCAATTCATGATCATTGCACATTCAAAGCTTGCCTTGGAGCTTGCATTTCTCATGCCCTATGCACCAATTTACCTTTAATGAAATTGTGTCCTAAAAAAAAGGGATGATGCCACTCACCGAAGAAAAATCCTATTTTTAATCATGAAATCAATGCATTCACACAAGGGATTGCACAAAGGGAAGATTGCACTCACTCTTCTAAAAAGAAATCTGCATGCACACCCAACACGACCCATAAGGGCTTTCCCTTCTGTAATTCACCACTAATGTAGAGCAAGCTTGCACTTAAAATCACTTAGGACTTGTGGGTCATAATGTAGGCTAGGGCTAAGGTAGGATAAATGTTTAGCTTTAGTGACAAGTGCCTCTAAGACTTTATAGCACTTATCCCAATATCTTGTGACATTACTCCACCATAATTCTCTTTGTTCATTATCTTCATCATTTGTGTAACACAGACACCCTTATAAAGACCTGTAGTTTCACATTTGGCCTTATATATCCTATGAATTTCACATTTGGCCTTATATATGCAAGAGATAACACCTTTTTACTATTCTTCCTCTATTGATGATTTGAGGTCTTTCAAACCGTCGATTCATTCATTTCATCACAATTCAGGTTCTACCTCACATTGAAACTCTCATTTCCCCCTTCTCTTGCAAACCCCAAAACTTAGATTTTGCGTCATCTCGCATTCATTTCCTTATCGCTCCCCGTTTCATGGGCTTGAAGCCCCAATTATATTCATTCTTTCATCACTAGCAACCAGGGAGGATGGGTGCCAAAGAGAAGGATTTAAAATGGTCATTGGCTTGTAGTGTGTTTTCAAAGAAAGGGTCCAAGGCTCAAATATTGGCTATCAAAGATTAATATTTTAGGAGGTCCTTTTGGGTGAAGTGACTTAACAAAAGAGGGCCTAAGATCATGTTCTAAGTGCAACTATATCTAGGATTTCGCCTTGAGTCACACTTAAGGAAAGTTCTAGACAAGAAGTTGTGCATAAGATTCCAAAAGTCCTTACCACACAAGACATCACACCTAAAGAGTCCACAAAAGTCATTATCCACACAGCTCTTAATTTAGGACATCAGAACATGCAAATTCATAAGATAAATGAGGAATCTACAAAGTATGACAAAGAGTGTTATGTTGTCATTTCAAACATCTGCTCATTATTTCTGATTTTCATGCCCTATTTTAAAATTCCATTTCAAAAATTTTCTTGTGGTGCCTCTCAAAACAGCTCCATAAAAGACTCAAAAAATGACATGGCATTTTCCCTTAAGAAAGTCGCCACTCAATCTATCATCGAGAAGTGCCCACCCGGTTCAACAACAAAAAGGAAAGGAAAAACAAAGAAATGCTCCTTGGGAAAGAACCGTGGTATGAAGAAAACTATTGGAGTTTGATCACTATTC
>JACEIK010012449.1:2082-16186 GCA_018107945.1 Datura stramonium | reverse complement strand
CTATAAAAGTACTAAGTTATGTCAAACTAAGTACCACTAATAAATATTAATTATATAACTAAATATTCTTTTTTTAAAATAAGTTATGTGTTTAAACTGTGTAAATTTAATCAACAAAAAATTGAAGAATAGATATCTAATATTATTATGTAACACCCCGAAACTTTCCTAGACCAAACTCAGGCATTTCATGAAAAATCAGGGGAAAACCAGAAAAATTTTCTCAGAACGACCGAGACAATGAGTCGTTGTCAACAATAACAACCCGTTGTCTGGGTCGTGGTCCGCCCTGTCAGATGTTCTTCGGTAACCAACAGGACATGGAACAACCCATTGTGAGGAGCAACGAGTCGTCCTGTCTCTCGTTGCATTCCCATATCAGAATCCAGTTAATAAACTTCCAGGAACCCACGAGTCAAATGACGGGTCATCGCTTGATATAACGACTTGTGGTGTGACTCGTTAGTTGGGCGCCCAAGTATTTTTTGACCAATTCCTTTAGAGACAACGGGTGAAAACAATGACTCGTTGTATCACACAGCGAGTCGTTGTGTCCCCCATAGTGACAAGTCCCAAAATCCTTCATAGATTTCAATAGTCAGGAAGAGAGCAAATAACGATTCGTTGGATCAACCAACGAGTCGTGGTGTCACCCATTAGAGGAGGGGGTCCAGTGTTTTGTTCAAGTCCTTGCCAGTGGTCACGGGAGGTACCAACGACCCGTTGGTTCATCCAACGAATCATGGTCCCCCTCATTGCTAATTTCCAATAAGCTCAAATTCAAGCACAGGACCAACGACTGGTCCCAACGAGTAGTGGTATCAACCAACGACTCGTTGTATGTCCCGTTGGTCCCCTATGGGGCAGTTTCCAGATTTTTCTTTTAGGGTTATTTTAGTGACTTCCCATCTTTTTAACCCCCCAAGCTACGTCGTTTTGGATTATATTCAGGGAATTTAGAGAGGTAACCGACATTCACTCTTCATTCCTCTCATTCCCTCAAAGTCAGAAGCGTAAAAACTTATTCAGGAAGCATAGAGCATAACAAGGGTTTCAACTTTTCTTCTCAGATCTTCTCAAGGGTTTTCTCTGAATTTTTCTTCACCGGGTATGTGAGAATTTAGTAAGGGTATTATCCTTCCCTTGTTCCCCAAAACCCATCAAAATTTTCTTATCAGTTCTAGCCTTGAGGTTTCGAATTAGGGAAGTTTTTCAGCCAGATTCCGAATTATTTTATGTGGAATATTGTTCATATTGTTTGTTGCTATGTTTCCACAAATTGTGATCATATTGTTAGTTCCTTTCGGTAACATGACTTTAGACCTAATTCGATAAGTTCAGTAACATGGGTCTTGTATAATTGATTAGTTATTATTGTTGCTCGACTTTATCAGTGTTGAAACTCCCAAGTTATTATTATCAGATAAATGCTCAGTCAGTTGCATGCTAGTTCAGTCTTAGTCAGAAAGCGAGTATATTCAGTGTCTCTCAGTAGTGTCAGCTGATCAGTTTGGCTATAGTCAGTTCTTGAGGTGTCAGTAATGTCTCCCAGTTATAATATATCAGTTATCAGTTACACGTTAGTTCTATAGACGGTTACGACGCTTTCAGAAAAGCAACTTTGGCCAGTCTTAGAACCACCAGCTTCAGCTTCAGTTTGTTCTTTAGACGGTTACGACGCTTTCAGATAAGCATCTCCGGCCAGTCTTAGAACACCAGTTACTGAATCCAGTCCGCTAAGACTCTCAGGGTAGTTCCAGACAAGTATCCCTGATTTAATCTTGGGCCCCAATTTCGAGCTATCTGTTTGGTAGTAGTAGCTATACTAGAACTATCTAGTGGGAGTCGAACTTAGCACCGAGAGGGCTGGGGTTTCAATGCACCCAGGTTCCCAGAACTACATTGCCACCATTGGTTATTTTGCCCAAATGGGCCATACAGTGATTTTCACAGTTCATGTCTTTATACTCTGGCAAGGTATATTGGGTCCTATCAATTGGGTGTATACATTAAATTCCACGTTTAGCTCACGTGGTTATATGCCGGTTATAGACTCTATCCCACTAGTCAGTACAGTCTCAGTTTAGTTTAGTCCAGTTCAATATCTCAGGTCCAGGACATGTTTATGACCATCAGCCAGG
Organism: Datura stramonium; assembly: GCA_018107945.1. NCBI lineage: Eukaryota > Viridiplantae > Streptophyta > Magnoliopsida > Solanales > Solanaceae > Datura > Datura stramonium. The sequence goes on along the minus strand of JACEIK010012449.1, from coordinate 14,045 downwards.
GTCATTATTGACCATATCAGTTATATTTCAGTTGTATCAGTTTACAGTATTTCAGTTGGTTATTTCATGTCATTTCAGTTCAGTTATTTGTTCTTCGTGTTTATTATATCTCTCACTTACTCAATATATTCAAAGTACTTACTTTCCATGTCGTATTGTATCATGATATAGGCGCAGGTTCTCAGTCCCAACATCGTTAGTAGTTTCTCCCTAACGATTTCAGCAGCTGCATTTGGTGAGTCCTCATTTTCTGAGGACGATATTTATTTTCAGCTAGTTCTTTTAGTCAGACTTTAGAGTTAGCTGGGGGCTTGTCCCAGCAACTCATCTTTTAGTAGTTGGCTTTCAGACATAGACATAGATATTCAGTATTGTTTTCAGATGTATTGACTCTTGTCAAATCAGTTTTCTTAAATGGTTCATTTATTTAAAGCTTCCACTTACATTTTCTCAGTTTACCAGTGTAATGATAGACCATGGGTTGGCTTGGGGTCACTTGTGGCACCAAGTATCGTTCTCATCCAGGGTGTAGACTCGAGTGGTGACAAATTTGGTATCAGAGCACTAGGTTTAGAGTATCCTAGGATGCCTGAAAGTCATGTCGAGTAGAGTCCTTTTCTTGTGTGTGAAGCGCGCCACACTTATGACAAGGAGGCTACAAGACGTTATTAGGAAAACTCCCTTTTGTACATACTCCTTATTGCGCGATGAAGTCAATTCTATAAACGTTCTCCTAACTCGTTCATTATTTCATTTCAGTGAACTATGCCTCCAAAACGAGGAAATGGAAGGAGGGCTGGCAATGCCAACCGACCTGCTCCACTAGCTCCAGCAGCCCTTCAAGACGATCAAGTGTCCTCAGCAGAATTCAGAGCAGCAATCCAGCTGCTGGCTCAGACTATGACTAACCAGGTGAATCAGCCGGTGGTCCCGATGAATACAAATGGGTACGCAACAGCTGCTAGGGTTCGAGACTTCACCCGAATGAACCCTCCAAGTTTTCATGGATCCAAGGTGGGAGAGGATCTATATGAGTTTGTAGATGAGGGCAGAAGACCACCCAGATTATGGATATTAGTTCCACAGAGAGTGCTGATTTGGCCGCCTATCAGTTGAAAAGGGGTGGCTTAGATTTGGTACGATCAACAAAAGGAAGGAAGCCCAGCAGGAGTAGAACTGGTAGAGTGGGTACCACTCAGGCCACTCCGGACCTCGCCCTATTATGCCTAGGCCGTCAGAGNCTATCAGTTGAAAAGGGGTGGCTTAGATTTGGTACGATCAACAAAAGGAAGAAGCCCAGCAGGAGTAGAACTGGTAGAGTGGGAAGAGTTCACCACGACATTTCTAGAGAGATTCTTCCCCCGGGAGTTGAGGGAGGCTAAGGTCGCAGAGTTCATGAACTTAAAACAGTGTAACAGGACCGTGGAGGAATATGCATTGGAGTTCACGTGGTTGTCAAGGTATGCTCCAGAGATGGTAGCCGAACCAAGGGCTCGTATGCTTAAATTTGTCAATGGAGTATCAAACCTGGTACTTAAGGAGTGCAGGACCGCGATGCTCATAATGGATATTGACCTCTCTAGCCTCATCGTTCATGCCCAGCAGATTGAGGTAGAAAAGATGAAAGATATGGAACGAGAGAAAAAGCGGGCTAGAACGAGTCAATCAAACTATGGCCACCAGAGGTCTGGCGGTAGTAGCAGCCAACAACAGTAGCAACAGAAGACTCCAGCACCCACCGCAGCTAGCGCCCATACTTTCTGGTCCCACAAGGATCGGAAGGGTGGAGCATCCGGCTCTCAGTCCTAGAGTTACAGTGCCAGCAACCGTTATCCAGCTTGCCCTAAGTGTGGCAAGAACTATCCAAGTGAATGCCTTTAGGTCAAAGAGGGTTGCTTTGGGTGTGGACAACTAGGTCAACGGCTAAGGGAATGTCCGTTAGCAGGACGGGGGAGATCACAGTTACCACTTCAGCAACCCCAGCAGGCCGTCTAACTCAGCAGGGTAACACTTTAGGTATGGATGGCGGCCAGTGCCAAAATTGCTTTTATTCTTTGTCCTCTCGTCAGGATCGGGAGAGCTCACCTAACGTGGTTACGAATATGTTACGTCTCTTCCATCTAGATGTGTATGCCCTACTAGTCCAGGAGTCACACTATCATTTGTGACTCCTTATGTAGTTTTCCAATTTGAAATCAGTCCAGAATTCCTCTCAGAACCATTCTCAATCTATACCCCAATTGGTGAGTTAGTTAGAGCCAGTCGGGTGTATAGAAACTGCCCAGTCTCAGTATTGTGTAAAGTCATTCCAGCTGATCTAGTAGAGTTAGACAAGGTCGATTTCGACCTCATTCTTGGCATGGATTGGTTACACCCCGGTTATGCCTCAGTCAACTACAAGACTAGGGTCGTCAGATTTCAGTTTCCAAATGAGCCAGTTTTAGAATGGATGGGTAGTAGTTCAGCGCCTAAGGGTCGGTTTATTTTCTACCTTAAGGTAAAGAAGCTCATTTCTAAAGGATGCATTTATCACCTAGTTCGGGTCAAAGATTTCAGCTCCGAGACCCCAACTATCCAGTCAGTTCTAGTTGTCAGCAAATTCCCGGACGTGTTTCCCGAAGATCTTTCGGGAGTCCCTCCCGAGCGGGAATAGACTTCGACATAGACCTTTTTCCAGAAACTCAGCCCATCTCAATTCCTCCTTACAAAATGGCTCCAGCTGAGCCTTAGGAGTTGAAGGAACAACTTAAAGACCTTCTTGATAAAGGTTTCATCAGGCCCAACATCTCTCCATGAGGTGCTCCAGTGTTGTTCGTGCGAAAGAAAGACGGTACCCTTAGAATTTGTATCGACTACCCTCAATTGAACAAAGTCACAGTTAAGAACAGGTATCCCCTACCCAGGATCGACGACTTGTTCTATCAGCTTCAGGGAGCTAGTTGTTTCTCCAAGGTAGATCTCAGGTCGGGGTATTATCAGCTAAGAGTCAGAGAATGTGACATACCAAAAACAACTTTCAAAACTTGGTATGGACACTACGAATTCGTGGTTATGTCCTTCAGACTAACTAATGCACCCGCAACTTTCATGGACCTAATGAATAGGGTCTTCAAGCAGTATCTAGATATGTTCGTCATTGCATTCATTGATTAAATACTAGTATACTCCATAAATGAGGAAGAGCATGCTAATCATATGAGAATAGTGTTACAGACTCTTAGAGACCGCCAGTTGTTCGCTAAATTCAACAAATGTGAATTCTGGCTGAGGTTTGTGGCTTTCCTTGGTCACGTGGTCTCCGGTGAGAGTACTCAGGTAGATCCTCAAAAGATAGCAGTGGTGAAAGACTGGCCAAGACTACTTCCCAAATAGATATCAGAAGTTTTTTGGGTCTAGTCGGTTACTACCGATGGTTTGTAGAAGAATTTTCCTCTATTTCGTCTCCTCTGACTAAGCTAACTCAGGAAAAAGTGAAGTTTTCAGTGGTCATATGCATGTTAGAAGAGTTTCAAGGAGTTGAAGACTTGACTCACCACAACTCCAGTTTTGACCTTACCAGAAGGAACATATGGGTTCGTAGTGTATTATGACACTTTCAGAGTTGAACTCGGTTGCGTTCTGATGCAGCGGGGTAAAGTGATAGCCTATACCTCCGGATGGCTCAAGGTTTATAAGAATAACTATCCTACTCATGATCTTGAATTGGCAGTGGTGGTTTTTCTTTGAAGATATGGAGGCATTACCTCTATGGGGTTCACGTGGATGTTTTCATCGACCACAAGAGCCTTCAATGTGTTCAATCAGAAAGATTTGAACCTTCGTCGGAGAAGGTGGTTGGAATTACTGAAGGATTATGACATGAGCGTGCTATACCACCCAGGCAAGGCCAATATGGTGGCTTACGCATTAAGCAAAATGTCTATGAGGAATGTTGCCCATGTTGAAGAAGGCAAAAAGGAGTTAGCAAAAGATATTCACAGGTTATCTCGGTTGGGAGTGCAGTTTTTTGATTCAGCTGAGGGCGGTGTACTAGTGCGGAGTGGTTAGAATCCTCGTTAGTTGTTGAGGTTAAGTCAAAGCAAGATGAAGATTCCATACTGCTTAAGCTGAAAGAAGCAGTTCTCAAAAAAGTAGTAGAGGCTTTCTCCAAAGGGGGAAATGGTGTGCTTCATTACCAGGGCAGACTATGTGTTCCGGACGTAGGTGACTTGAGACAATAGATAATGGAAGAAGCACATAGCTCTAGATATTCTATTCACCCAGGTTCCACTAAGATGTACCGTGACCTATAGGAAATCTACTGGTAGAACGGAATGAAGAGAGACATTGCAAAATTTGTGGCTAAGTGCCCGAACTGCCAGCATATTAAAGTTGAATATCAGCGACCTGGAGGTATGACTCAGGATATCAGCATACCCATGTGAAAGTGGGAAGAAGGGAATATGGATTTTATTACAGGTCTACCCTATACTCATCGGCAGCATGATTTAATTTGGGTGATAGTAGATCGGATCACTAAGTTAGCATATTTCCTCCCAGTTAAAACTACAGACTAAGCTGAGGATTATGCTAGGCTATACATCCAGGAGTTATTCAGACTGAACAGAGTCCCCTTATCCATTATTTCATATAGTGGTACGCAGTTCACCTCGCATTTTTGGAAGTCATTGCAAAAAGGAATTGGTACTCAAGTCAAGCTCAGCACATCTTTTCACCCTCAAACAGATAGACAAGTTGAGTGGGCAATTCAGACCTTAGTAGATATGTTGAGAGCTTCTGTGATCGATTTCAAGGGCAGTTGGGATAATCATCTACCTCACATCGAGTTTGCGTACAATAACAGCTACCACTCCAATATTCAGATGGCCCCGTTTGAGGCATTATATGACAGGAGGTGTAGGTATCCTATAGAGTGGTTTGAAGTTGGAGAAGCTACCTTGATAGGACTAGACTCGGTTCATGAAGCTATGCAGAAAGTGCAACTGATCAGAGAAAGGTTCAAAACAACCCAAAACCGACATAAATCATATGCGGATGTGAGGATGAGAGAGTTATAATTTGCTGTAGATGATTGGGTTTACCTGAAAATTTCATCCATGAAAGGGATGATGAGGTTTGGGAAGAAAGGGAAGCCCAGTCCGAGGTATGTAGGACCCTACAAGATTCTGAGGCGAATCAACAATATAGCCAATGAGTTAGAATTACCTTCTGAGTTAGCATCTGTGCACCCATTCTTCCATGTGTCACTATTGAAGAAGTGCATCGGTGATCCAACCTCAGTTGTGCCATTAGACAGTATGGGAGTGAAGGATAGTCTCTCTGACGAGAAAGTTCCAGTTCAGATCCTAGACCGTCAAGTTCGTAAGTTGAGAAACAAGGAGGTTGCTTCAGTGAAAGTCTTGTGGAGGAACCAGCTAGTTGAGGACGCCACATGGGAGGCAGAAGCAGACATGATGGCCAAATACCCTCATTTATTTCCTTCCAGCTTAGTTCCAGCATCAGGTATTAAATTCCTCCTTAATACTCTATTTAGTTCCGTACCCATCAACTCTATTCAGATTTTCACTATGCATCCTAGTTGCATCAACTCAGTTAGCATGGTTAAATCGGTTTGGACAGTCATTCCTTTAGAAATCAGTTCATAGTCTCAGTCTGGGGATTGCAGCTCTTTTCCCAGTTTTCCAGCAGTTTTAGCCTTCATTCGAGGACGAATGATCCCAAGGAGGAAATATTATAACACTCCAAAACTTTTCTAGACCAAACTTAGGCATTTTATGAAAAATTAGGGGAAAATCAGAAATTTTTTCTCAGAATGACCCAGACAATGAGTCATTGTCAGCAGTAACGACCAATTGTCTGGGTCGTGGTCAGCCCTTTTCAGATGTTCTTCGGGAATCAACGGCACATTGAACGATCCGTTGTGAGGAGAAATGAGTCATATTGTCTCTCGTTGCATTCATAACTCAGAACCCAGTTAATCCCTTTCCAAAAACCCACGAGTCAAACGACGAGTCGTCGCTTGATATAATGACTCATGCTGTGACTCATTAGTTGGAGCTCCCAAGTATTTTTCGACCAACTCTTCAGTGACAACGGGTGAAACAATGAACCATTGTGTCCCCCATGGTGACAAGTCTCAAAATCCTTCATAGATTTCAATAGTCAGGATAAGAGCAGATAACGACTCGTTGGATCAACCAACGAGTCATGGTGTCACCCGTTAGAGGAGGGGGTCCAGTGTTTTGTTCAAGTCCCTGCCAGTGGCCACAAGATGCACCAAATACCTGTTGGCTCATCCAACGAGTCGTGGTCCCCCTCATTTCCAATTTCCGATGAGCCCAAAATTTAGGCCCAGGACCAACGACTGGTCCCAACGAGTCGTGGTATCAACCAATGACTCGTTGTGTAACCCGTTGGTCCCCTATCGAGCAGTTTTCAGATTTTTCAACTAGGGTTATTTTAGTAACTTCCCATCTTCTTAACCCCCAAAGTACGTCATTTTGGGTTATATTCATGGGATTTAGAGAGGTAACTGATGTTCACTCTTCATTCCTCTTATTCCCTCAAAGTCATAAATGTAGAAACTTAGTCAGGAAGTACAGAGCAGAGCAAGGGTTTCAACTTTTCTTCTCAGATCTTCTCAAGGATTTTCTCCGAGTTTTTCTTCACCGGGTATGTGAGAATTTAGTAAGGGAATTATCCTTCCCTTGTTCCCCAAAACCCATCAAAATTTTCTTATCAGTTCTAGCCTTGAGGTTTCGAATTAGGAAAGTTTTTCAGCCAGATTCCGAATTATTTTATGTGGAATATTGTTCATATAGTTTTTTGCTATGTTTCCACAAATTGTGATCATATTATTAGTTCCTTCCGGTAACATGACTTTAGCCCTAATTTGATAAGTTTAGTAATATGGGTCTTGCATAATTGATTAGTTATTATTGTTGCTTGATTTTATCAGTGTTGAAACTCCCATGTTATTATTATCAAATAAATGCTCAGTCAATTGCATGCTAGTTCAGTCTCAGTCAAAAAGTTAGTATGTTCAGTCTCTCTCAGTAATGTCAGTTGATCAGTTTGGCTATAGTCAGTTCTTGAGGTGTTAGTAATGCCTCCCAGTTATCAGATATCAGTTATTAATTACTAGTTAGTTCTACAAACGGTTACGACGCTTTCAGATAAGCAACTCTGACCAGTCTTAGAACCACCAGCTTCAGCTTCAGTTTGTTCTTTAGACGGTTACGACGCTTTCAGATAAGCAACTCCGACCAATCTTAGAAACCAGTTACAGAATTCGATTCGATAAGACTCTTAGGGTACTTTCAGACAAGTATCCTTGACTTAGTCTTGGGCACCAGTTTCGAGCTATCAGCTTGGTAGTAGTAGTCATACTAAAACTATCCAATGGAGTAGGACTTAGCACCGAGAGGGCCGGGGTCCAGCACACCAAGGTTCCCAGAACTACATTGCCACCGTAGGTTATTTTGCCCCAAATGGGCCACATAGTGATTTTCACAGTTCATGTCTTTATACCCTAGCAAGGTATATTGGGTCCTATCGATAGGGTGTATACATGGAGCTCCACGTTTAGCTCATGTGGTTATATGTCGGTTATAGACTCTCCCACTAGTCAGTACAGTCTCAGTTCAGTTCAGTTTAGCCCAGTTCAGTATCTCATATCCAAGACATGTTTATGACCATCATCCAGGGTCATTATTGACCATATCGGTTATATTTCAGTTGTACCAGTTTACAGTATTTCAGTTCTGTTATTTGTTCTTCATGTTTATTATATCTCTCACTTACTCAGTACATTTAAAGTATTGATGCATACTTTTTATGTTATATCATATCATGATACAGGCACAAGTTCTCAGTTCCGGCAACGTTAGTAGTTTCTCCCGGACGATATCAGCAGCTGTATTTGGTGATTTCTCATTTTTTGAGGACGATATTTATTTTCAGCTAGTTCTTTTAGTCATACTTTAGAGTTTGTTGGGGGCTTGTCTCAGCAACTCATCTTTTAGTAGTTGACTTTCAGAAATAGACATAGATATTCAGTATTATTTTCAGATGTATTGATTCTTGTCAAATCAGTTTTCTTAAATGGTTCATTTATTTAAAGCTTCCACTTATGTTTTCTCAGTTTACTAGTGTAATGATATACCATGGGTTGGCTTGGGTCACTTGTGGCATCAAGTATCGTGTCTCGTCCAAGGTGTAGACTCGGGTCATGACATACTATTATTCCTAGTGTTAAAATTTTTTTTTAGCATTAATATTTGATTTGATTTTGTTTTGGAATTTATTTGAGTTAATAACATGTATCTATGAGCTACAAAACTTATTGGATCATTCAAATTCTAAGTCTAAACTTGAAATAATATATTAAAAGACAAAAATTATGAAAATGTTTAAAAAATACTTATAAATTACATAAAATATTTATAAAAATTATATACATATAATATCAGATTGATTTGATTTGATTTAGCTAAAACCAAACAAAATTAAATATGATAGAATTTTTTTCTCCATTTAACTTGAATTATCAAATTTATGGGATTTATCGATTTTCTTTTTATGCTTAGAGTACAGTGAGTCTTTCATTAATGTAATGATTTTTATAGCACATTACCTGTAGTTGAATATACCGCTCCAACAATTTAAAGTTGTTAATGGTAAATCTATTATAGAAGAAGGTTAATAACATGGCAGTGGCTGAATTAGTTGATGGTGCTAGACTTTACTCATCCCAACGGGGAAGATGAACATTGGAACCTGTCTGCTTTACTTTTTTTGGTTATTCCTTCGTACAGCCTCACCTTAATTCGTGCAGCAAGCAGTTTCTCCACTGTCCCCCGCCCTCTCACCTTTGGTTTTTTTCCTTGTTTGCATGACTTCACTATTGTGGATTAATTTATACAGTTTTATTGGCTAGTCTACCACAATTTACCCAGAAAAAATGCTGGACAGAGTGAAATGTTGTTTCCATTCACCAACAATATACTATTTGTTTGATGACAGAAAGAATGCCTCGCAGCTTTAGAGCACAATCTAGATACGAAGGAACAATTTCTTAGACTCTCCTTTCTATGTACATCGACATATATAGACAATTTGGAAGACATTCGAGAATTCCTTGATTGCTCAAGAATTTTTAGTGAAATTGCTTACTCTGGGTTGACACTATTGAAGAGGATCACTATGGGAAGCCAGTTTTAAAATGTCTTAGCCAATGCTAGTTACAAGCAACTGGGGTTTGGCTATGTAATTTGGGACAAATAGCATTTAACATAAGACAAGTGCTTTGTGCAAAACTGTTTCTTTACTATACCTAGTTTCATTTTATCTTCCACTATTTCTAGCTTAGATTCCGACTATGGTCAATCTCAGAACTGCGGAACAATATAAGCCAGGAGAAAAGAATGGAAGATGCTCCTTTGATACAAAGGGAAACAATTTTTTGTTGATATCTTATATGTGAGTTATGGTTCCGCACGAGATGAAAGTTATTATACTCATAAAACTATATTAGTTTTTTCTTCCTAAAGAAGTGCTTAAAATACCATATTTGCACCACTGCAGCCAATATGCAGATAGAAAGGGACATTGTACTGAACCATGCCACTACTGCATTGGTTCTCTCACTCACTTCTCTCATTTCTTCTTCCCTGGATGTTTAAACCGTGAGAATCACGTTAAAACTTACCAACATTTGTTGGATAATATATATGTTTGGTAATAAATAAACAAACAAATTAAATCAAGTTTTAAATATTTGTATGCCATTTCTATATATACCATTGCCTCTGTACTACTTATGAAACAGAGGCAATAAACAACATGACATTTCATGTGAAGTACTCCAAATCCATATGCCATATTTATATATACCATGACAAGTTACAATGGACCGTAAATTTTCACTATCAACTTTCAGAACTACATTAATGTCCCGGCTTGTCATTGATTATGTGTTGTATCTTTCTAGCAATTTGCCAATTTCTTTTACATGAATCAAGATTTATATAAATATTGTAAAAAACTACAGTTAGAAGAAAAATGGAAGTAATATCTTATCAAGAACATTTTTCGTTTTTATGTATATAAGTCTTAGGTTAAAGGGAAAAAATGATTTCTCATGGGTTGTGAAAACATAACAAAAGAAGTTCACTACGACTTGGATTAATTCACTCATATCATAACCTTTAAGTCTGGGTAGGATGCTTAAAATTTTAACCTAAGTTGCTCGGACTCTTCACTTTTTGTGTCACACCCGTGTCCACACGATGTGGGTGTGGGATCTATACCCGATCTTGCCAATCGATCTGGGTACTTTGACCAAAATCGATCGAGAAATTTCAAACAGATTCAATGAATTTTATAATCAAAACAAAAGCTAAGGTGAAACTGAAGAAAATGGAATACCTTGTATATAGAAATTTCTATGTCACTCCTTTTTCTTTTATCTCCTTCCCAAATTCTTCTCTTGCTTAATATTTTTTCCTCAAGTTTTTCACATAATATCTCATAATCTAGGTTTTATAACTCTATTTTTAGATATTTAAATTATTTTTAGCCGAATCCTCGCATCCATATCCATACTTGGATCAATATTCCCGAATCTTAAAATTTAGACTATGAAGAATCCGACCTCTAGATCCACACCCGTATCGGACACCCGCACCCGAGTCTAAGCAACTTAGATTTTAATATATGGTATCAATACCAAAATTTTAAAAGTCCTCTTTCACAATCATTTTATCAACTACCTATTCTACCGCTCAGAGCTTTCTACCTTTGACTCATCTCATTGATCCATTCCGGGTTTCTCTCTCTCAATTCAACCATCAAGCCGTTATCTCTGCTCCAGGCACAATCTTTAACTCTTAAGTCTCTCTCTAATTTAGGCTACCTTTTTAGCCTATCAAGTCCACCTTCGCAGTTCTAAGTCCACTATTTAGTATATGGATCTGCTCCGAACTTATTCCTCAGTCTCTAAAGCTACGTCCATCTTCTCAAAGAAAAAATCAGAAAAAAAGAATCTCATCCACGTGTAAAACTTAGATCTGTGTTAAATGTGTAAGAGGTTTTAAAGGATAAACTTACATAATATAAATTGTGTAAAGATATTGATTTTTTAGCTACTCTATCCATAAAGTTAAAGTCTTTTTGGTTATATTTTCAAATTCTTCTATACTTCTAGCTAAAGGAACAAGATAGAAGGCAGGAAAACTTTATTCATTTATTGTTGGAATACTGCCATTAAAATATACACTATGAGTCTAACAACTACCTAAGCTAACTCCACAAATGGAGGAGATAATGCTAATCCTAACAACCTATTAAACACATAGTAAAACAGTAAAAACCAATATTAAACTAATTATAAAAATCAACAGTAACTAATGACTGATACAATAGTAACAAATGCACTAATACGCCCCTCTCAATGAAGAGGGTGTGCAACAATGCCTGACTTGAACATGTGTCTGTCAAAGGCCGGTTTGAAAAGGATCCCCCTAAGAGTATCATCTAGTTGGTCTGCAGCATGTATATGGACAACTTCAACTTGTTTGCCTCAAGGAAAGTTCATGGTCGAGAAATTTTTCATAGGGTTATTCATATATGATACTGGATTCACAAGCACGTATTGCAGGCTGAAAATTTCACGAAACTGAGGTACCAGACTAGTAAGAATCTTATCAACGAGTTTAGCATTTGTGAGGGGGGCATCAACAGTAGAGAGATTGCTAGAAATAAATCGAATATTTTGCAAATATTCAGTGACCAGTAGGACTTGTTGACACCCAATTTTGACCTCCCTTCGCCCCGCATATGCTGCTTATGTATGTATATTTTTAGTTATCATTTTAACACAAATGTTCGGCTTGCATTCATAATCTTTTTTAAAAAATAATTGATTATCACAATTCTTGCATAGTTATTTAATACATATATAT
>JACEIK010012445.1:0-31085 GCA_018107945.1 Datura stramonium | reverse complement strand
ATCCTTTTTATACAAGTCCCTATATACATTGAAGGAATTCTTGTGAACTATTTTCCTAAAATAAGGAAATTGTGTTCAATTCATATTCACTTCACCTTTAGGAAAATGATGAAAATTAGTCACGTGGATAACTTCAATACATTGCATACCAAAAATTAACTAAGGTATTTGACACTTTTGTAACACCTCGGATAATTTAAGCGATAAAATTATGCTTTCGAGGTACGACTAAGAGCACTTGATAATCTAAGAAGGAAGAATTATGAGGAATTTTATTTACTCTATGATCATATATAAGATCGGACATCGATCAAGTTGAAGAACGAAATACGAAAAATGTTACCGCAAAATTTCTTCTTGAGATTTCTTGAAATTATGGTCAAATGTCTCAAAACTTTTCTCCCAATCTATAAGGAGTTAGGAGGTGTGGAACCTATTAAATTAAAGGTCTATGAGTCTAATTTCGAGCTCATCAAACCATTTGCCAATCTGACTTCAAAATAAAGAGATATTTGCATTTTCGTGAGATCGCATGAATTGGCACGTCACAAGCGGATTGAGGCGGTGGAGGACTATTCAAGTCCCTTGGGTCAGTTGTTCTTCATCCAAATACATTTTCAGCAATTCTCTTTGTGATAAACCTCTCTCAAACTCTTCCTTAAGTGTTCTAAGTGTTCTTATGGTAGGAAGCCATGTTTTAACATGATTTTGATGTCAGAAAGTCAAGAGCTTGGTGTAGTCCGTGGTTTGGTGTCTTTTCCAGGATGTTGGTGGTTGTTTCGTGGTGAAGATGCTGGTAAGCCTTCTTCCTTTTGTTCTACTTAGTTTTTATGGTTGGTTATAGGTGTTTTAACCCCGGTAGATTGTTGCCTCGGAGTTTCTTCCGTTGAATTCTTATGAATCTTGTCAGATAAGCTTCGTTTGTCTTGTTTTGTTGTTGAGTTGTGTTAGTTGCATTTTGGTAGTTACTTCGGCTGATCTTAGGCAGTAATTTAATGCTTATAAGGGTGGAATTTTGGCTTATATCGGGTTCTCCACAAATTCAAGGTATGTTAGGCTTGTCCCTCCCTTTGTCGGCATGAATTCTGTAGCCGTTGTCGTCCGTGTTGGCGTGTGTGTTGGCTATTTTGTGAAGGCTTGTATTATACTATTATTGAACTCTTGTGCTTCTGTTTTTATGGTGATAAAGGGGTGTATAAGGTTCTGGTTTGGTTGGTGGTTCGGGCTTGAGTGCGGAGAATCATAGTCATGACAAATTATTAGGGTCATGTCAAGAGGCCGTGTGTGAGGCGTACGGTTCTTGTAGTATGTTATGAGTTGTTTGTAAAGTTTAGGGATAGACTAGTTAGGATGATATTTCTTAGCTCGGCTAGTGGCTCGTCAATGGATGGTTAAACATGGAAGAATAGTACTGTATTTGATAATTGATTAGTGGGGTTTGAGAGCCGGTTATGGGACGTTTGATCATGTATTATTATTGTTGTTGATTTTGAATATTGTGATTGTGTGTGTGAGTTGTGTTAGAGGCCTTGTGTCTTGTGGATACTCGATGCATGAGAGTTGTTTCGGCTAGGGATCGAGCCCGAGGTTCCTTATGGCTTGTGGATACCCGATGCACAAGAGTGTTTCTAGCTGAGGGATTGAGCCCAAGGAGTGAAATGACCTACGGGGTTGAGAATGATATTCTCTATAGTATCGGGTTGATACATGATTCGAGAGTGGTCCGACATGTCTGAGCCTTCCTGGGATAGCGCTGGGTTCTCCTAGATGGATAGAGCTCTGTTAACTATGCATAATAGAGAGAGGTCTGGCAATGCTTGTTTGATTATATTGACTTACTGGTATTTATTTTTGGTTTGCTTTACATCATATTGTGGTTGTTGTTTGTGTTATATGTTATTTGATAGAAGTGGATGCTAGATGTTGGTAGTGTTAATTGAGGTCGTCGAGAGGTCTAGAGGCGATGACAGGTGAGATATGTTGGCTAGGTGTCGTAGTGTTGTTGTTTACTTTTGGACTTGCCGGGCTTATGGGGGCCAGGTAAGTTTTGTTTGTATGTTTGCTTGTACTTGCCAGGCTTATGAGGTCTAGGTAGGTTCTATGTGTTTACTTCAGTTGAGCTCTCCTTTTGCAATATCTAGTATATCTGTTGATCTCTAATCCGTGTCTTTCAGTTTTTTCTACCTTTCATACTCGATACATTGTTGTACTGATGCCCTAGTTAGGTGCTGCATTCATGCCTGCAGGAGATGGTGCGCTAGTAGATCCAGTTCTTTGTTGTTGAGTGGAGTTCTACCTGAGTCGGTGCGCTCTAGGTCTTTCGAAGTTACCAGAGGTTGAGTTATGGTAGTTCGGAGCCATGTCCCGGACAGTTGATTTCTATTATACTTTTTTAGAGGCTAGTAGATATTTGATGTGGGTGTAGTGTCATTGTTGTAGGCCGGGTGGGCCTTGTTGTATAAATTGTTTTCCTTCCCGTGGCCTAAATAGCCTATTGTATATCCTTTTGGTTGGTCAGGTGAGCCAACCTCTGATATAGTTTGTGGTTACTTATATTTTATAGTTATTGTATTATCGAACCTCGTTGGTTCTGGACTTTGTTTTATATTTGGGCACCGCATATGCTCATTCAAGGGTGGCACCAGGTGCCGATAACACCTCCCCGGATTTAGGGTGTGACAGACTTGGTATCAGAGTAGTTCGTCCTAGAGAGTCTATGAGCCGTGTCTACTAGAGTTTTCTTTATGTGTGCATTGTGTAGTGTACTTATAAACAAGAGACTACAGGGTATTTAGGATTATTACCCTTCTTTTTGGATTAAAATCATTCGAGAAGTCAGATGTCGTAGGAGTCGGGTCTAGACTCACATTTGCTTACTAATGCAGTGATGCTTGTAAATTGATATATTATAGCTGGTCAGTGGCTAAACATGGCGGCAGGTAAGATTCTTATTTTGATTATGGTTATAGTTGTGTCGCGCCTCAGCATGGTGCAAGATTTTATTGTTTGGAGTAGTTTATGGTAGGCTTGTCGTGTGAGTCTATGACGTGCGATGTCGTGCTGTGTCATTCCATAAGTTGGAGTTGTGTGTGTCGTCCAACATTTGAGGACGAATGTTTCTAAGGGGGAAGGATGTAACACCCTGGATAATTTGAGCGATAAAATCATGCTTTCAAGTTAGGACTAAGAGCACTTAATAGGCTAAGAAGGAAAGGTTATGAGTTATTTGAGTCACTCTATGATCATATATAAGATTGGACATCGATCAAGTTGTAGAACGAAATTCGGAAAAAGTTATCGCAAAATTTTCTTCTTGAGATTTCTTGAAATTTAGGTCAACTATCTCAAAGCTTTTCTACAAATCTATAAGGAGTTAGGGGGTGTGTGACTTATCAAATTAAAGTTCTATGAGTCTAGTTTCCAGCGCATCAAACCGTTCACCAATCCGACCATGAAAAAGAGATATATTCATATTTTTGTGAGACCGCACAAGCAAGAACGTCACAAGCGGATTGAGGCAGTGGAGGACTATTTAAGTCCCTTTGGTCGGTTGTTCTTCATCCAAATACATTTCCAGAAAGTCTCTTCGTGATAAACCTCTCTCAAACTCTTCCCTAAGTGTTCTTATGGTAGGAAGCCACGGCTTAACATGATTTCGATATCGAAAAGTCGGGAGCTTGGTGTAGTCCGTGATTTGGTGTCTTTTCGGGGCTGTTGGTGGCTGTTTCATGGTGAAGCTGATGGTAAGCATTCTTCCTTTTGTTCTCCTTAGTTTTATGGTTTGTTATAGGTGTGTTAACCCCAGTAGGTTGTTGTCTCGGAGTTTCTACTGTCGAATTCCTATAAATCTTGTCGGATAAGCTTCATTTGTCTTGTTTTGTTATTGAGTTATGTTGGCTGCATTTTGGCAGTTACTTGGACAAATCTTAGGCAGTTACTTGATGCTTATAAGGGTAGAGTTTCGACTTAGCTCGGGTTCTCCAAAAATCCAAGGTATGTTAAGCTTGTCCCTCCCTTTGTCTGCATGAATTTTGTAGCTGTCGTCGTCCGTGTTGGCGTGTGTGTTGGCTATTTTGTGAAGGATTGTATTATGTTATTATTGAACTTTTTTGCTTCTATTTATATGGTGATAAAGTTGTGTATAAGGTGTTGGTTTGGTTGGTGGCTTGGGCTTAAGTGGGGAGAATCGTAGTCATGGCAAATTATTAGGCTCGTGTCAAAAGGCTGTATGTGAGGCTTGTATGAGGTGTGTGGTTCTTGTAGTATGTTGTGGGCTGTTTGTAAAGTTTGGGGATATATTGGTTAGGATGGTAATCCTTAGCTCGGCTAGTGGCTCCTCGATGGACGGCTAAACATGAAAGAATAGTACTGTGTTGTGATAATCGGTTCGTAGGGTTTGAGATCCAGTTATGGGTTATTTGATCATGTATTATTATTGTTGTTGATTGTGAATATTATGATTTTGTGTGTGTTGTGTTTGAGGCCTTGTGGCTTGTGGATACCCAATGCATAAGAGTTGTTCCTGCTAGGGATCGAGCCCGAGGTGCCTGGTGGCTTGTTGATACCTGACACACGAGAGTGTTTCCGACTGAGGGGTTGAGTCCAAGGAGTGAAATGACCTGCAGAGTTGAGAATGATGTCCTCGATAGTGTCGAGTTGAGACATGATTCGAGAGTGGTCCGACATGTCTGAGTCTTCCTGGGTTTGCAATGGGTTCTCCTAGATGGATGGAGCTCTATTAAATGTGCACAACAGAGAAAGGGTCCGATAGTGCTTGTTTGATAATGTTAACTAACTGGTGTTTACTTTTGATTTTCTTGGCATCATATTGTGGTTGTTGTTTGTGTTATCTGTTGTTTGATAGCAGTGGATGCTAGATGTTGGCTGGTGTTAGCTAAGGCCATCGAGAGGTCTAGAGGTGATGATAGGTGAGCTGCGTTGGCTAGGTGCTGCAGTCTTGTTGTTTACTTTTGGACTTGCTGGGCTTATGGGGGCCAAATAGGTTTTGTTTATATGTTTGCTTGTGCTTGCCATACTTATGGGGGCCAGGTAGGTTCTATATGTTTACTTAGGTTGAGCTCTTGTTCTGCGATATGTAGTATATCTGTTGTCTCTAATCTGAGTCTTTCAGGTTTTTTTGCCTTTTATACTTGATATATTGTTGTACTGACGTCCTAGTCAGAGCTCTGCATTCATGCCTGCAGGTGATGGTGGGTTGGTAGATCGAGTTCTTTGTAGCTGACTGGATTTCCAGTTGAGTCGGTGCGCTCCAGGTCTTTCGGAGTTACCAATTGAGTTATGGGTAGTTCGGTGCCTTGTCCCAGACAATTGATTTCTATTGTATTTTTCTAGAGGCTCGTAGACATTTGTTGTGGGTGTTATGTCATTATTGTAGGCCGGGTGGGCCTTGTTGTATAGATTGTTTTTCTTTCCGTGGCCAAGCCTCTGCTTTAGTTTGTGGTTACTCGGATTTTATAGTTATTGTGTCATCGAACCTCGTTGGTTCTAGCCTTTCTTTTATATTAGGGTGTCGTATATGCTCATTCACGGGTGGCACCAGGTGCTAGTCACGCCTCCCCGAATTTGAGGCGTGACAACTTTGTTAGCTTCTCTAAAGCAATGCTTGATGGATCATTAGTCAAAATTATTGAGATGAGCTTGAATGTATTCAATGATGTCCCAAATATTCCAAGGTGGTTGGCATGTTTCCGAAATCCATTTTGTGAGCAACTTGGAGTCACCTTCAATCTCTAACTTCTTGATTCCATTGTTTTGCAAAGAAACAGGGCAACTAAAAACAAGAAAGAAAAAAATAGGGAAAAAGATTCTGGGAATAATGAAGATTGAACCAATAGCTACAACAAAGAGGAAAACAATAAGGATACATGCAACAGGGATACTGCCAACAATGTGGAAAATCATAAAATTAAGGAACACAGAGAGGAAGGAACTAGCGAGAATAAAACGGGGAAGGAGGAAAGTATGCTAGTAGGGCACAAGAAGGAGATGGAACAGCAGCTAGAATCAATAAGAAAAAACCAAAAAAAAAAAAGAAGAAGAAGAAACTTCCCAAAAAAGAGCAAAGTTGTTTTCAAGCCTGCTATTGATCATATAGTAAGAAAAAAGAAGGACACTACTAATGACATATCTTCTCCATCCAAAGTAGGGGAAAATAGTCACACAACCTGCTAAGGATGTTCAGAACATAGAAAGTGTGGACAGGGGAATTAACATAGTCACTGATGATAATTCCAACCAAGTGCATAGTGAAATAAAATAGCAGTGATGATATTATAGAAAACACCGTCCAAGAAGAAAATGAACAAACTAAGCACCAAATCAATGGATATAATGACTTCAATAATATCAATCTTTCTGGTATTATTGCCTCTAAGCTGAAGAACCAACCATCCATTCAACTGTAGTAGATTTAAATTGTGATCATCTGAATAAGGTGTCTTATGGACAACCTCCTCGACATAAAAAAGCTTCTGAGATGAGGGATATGGATCCTGGAAATGAGTAAACCAAGTCTACGGAATCTAGAATTGATCTGTCAAAAGATGAGGAGTTTATCAGTATGGAACAAGAAGTGGATAAGAGAAACAAAAAAAGAAGACAACCAAGATGGATGGGGCAGAAGTAGACAGAGAAGAAAGGGACAGAAGAATAAGAATAGGAACACAACCTCTCCCAAAAGGAAGGATCATATACAAAGCAACCTCAACCATGTCACCCATGATTAATGCAATATATTGGAATATCAGGGGGTGAGGTCTCAAAAGGCCATTCACAGTCTCAAACATCTAGTCAACATAAATAAAGTCACTTTTGGTTCTTTAGAAGAACCTCTTGTAGCTATGCACAAGATTGAAGGCTACAGAAGGTTCTTGAGGTTTCAAAATTGTATGGCTAACACAAATGGTAAAGTATAGTGCTTCTGGATTAATCTGGATAATGTTATTGTATTGGCTAATGATGAACAACAAATAACTCTGAGCTTTAATAAGACAGTGCCTAGCTGTGTCATCTTTATTATAGCTATTTATGCTAAGTGTACTCTGGTGGAAAAAGAAGATCTCTGGGAAAGCCTAGAAGCGACTAGCATCATTGTCAATGGCCCTTGGTGCATAGAAGGGGATTTTAATATTATTATGGACCCGGATGAAAAACTTGGAGTTAGACCTTATAAGGCCTACAAGAGTATGGACTTTATTAACACTATGAAAACATGTTGTGTGACAAATCTTTGTTTTCTTGGACCTAAGTATGCCTGGTATGATAATAGAAGGCCTAACATTAGAATCTGGAAAAGACTAGAGAGAACCCTAGTCAATGATAGGTGGACACAAGACTACCAACACAACCTTATCAAGCACCTGACTAGAATAGGATCAGATCACAGGCCACTGCTGATGAAGAGTCATAATGCTCAACACACAAGTATTAAATACTTTATATTTTTAGATTTTTGGACTAATCGGGGTGAACTTTTGGATGTTGTAAGGGATATACGGAATATGCAGGTCATAGTTAACGTCATATGGAGACTACAAAAAAAATTTAAAGCCCTTACCAGAACGCGCAACCTATGGTCAAGAGAGATCATAGGGGATGTGAATGAACAAGTTAGATGCTGAGAAGCCAAAATACACATTCTAGAAGACTTAGACATGACTAACAACAGTGATCAATGCTGGAAAGATCTTAATAAAGGTCATGCTGAGTACATCAACTGGATAAATATGCAAGACTCTCTACTCAGGCAAAAGAGTAAAACGAAATGGCTCAAAGAAGGAGATCAAAGTGTTCTAAGAGACCGGAGAAGAAGGATGTAGATTAATAGGATAAAGAATCATAGAGGAAATAGATCTAGGGTGATCAAAAGATTGATAAAGAAGAAATAAAGTATTTGTTAGGCAACGGAAACAATAACAATAAACACACAAACAAATAATTTTGGAGAAAAATAATAAAAAATGAAACACAAACGACACACAAGAATTTATGTGGTTCGGTCTCACGACCTAGTCCACGGCTGCAACTGGGAGGTATTTTATTGCTCTCTCTTGTGGTGTTTAGATTACAAGTACAAGCTATCTATTTATAGAAATAGATTAGGTTTAGGGTTTCTAACTAATGGGCCTAATTAGAAATTTCGGCCGGGCCGACTTAATCAGGCCTCCACAAGCCCAACAATCTCCCACTTGGAGGCTTGATAATCTTCAACTTCCATCCAATGTGAGCACTTGTACGTCTAGTAATCTTCCTCCTCACCTTCCTGGATGCAGCGGCCTTTTAATCAGTTAATCTAAAGGCTCGTTGAAGCTTCCCAAGCTCCAACATCAGTCACAGCTAAAACTGCCCCTGACTCATCCTCTGGCCCTACCGACTCCCACTTTCATGAACTGCCGGATCCTGGGATACTCTGAGAACATACAAAACTCTCCATAGTTAGCAGGTAATCATCTGAAGAGACTTTGACAGCTGGAACACTGGTTCTCTTAACCCACTGTCTGGTGACTCTGGCTGAAGCTTTAACTGGCTGACTGCCGGTGCTCCCACTGCCACGACTAGATGAGGTACCCGGTACAACTGATCTCACACCTTGGTAACTTCTTCAGAAATTCAATGACAAAGCCAATACGCACCAACAAAGCAACTCGGACAAACAACAACAAAAAACCAATTGAAAAAACTTTCTATCGGTGAACAGTACCTCTCCGGCGACTGCGATTTTCTCTTTCTCCGATGCTGCACGCTCGAGGCTGTTCAGATCTGTTGCTCATGATGGAGACGGCACGACTGAACGGATGAACGGGGACTTGCGCGGCTGGTTTTTGCTGTTTTTTTTTCCTTTCTTGATTTGCTGCACTGCTGCTCGATCTGAAAAAAACTGGTTTTTCTCTGGTCGGCGACACTGTGCTGTTGCTTTCGGTTCTTCTCCAGGCGCCGACTGTTGATTTTTAGAATCGGATTTTCTCTCTTGCTCGATCTGGCTCCGGTCGGCACTGGTTGGAAACTGGCAGCAGCGGCGGCTGCTTGATCTGGGCTGCGCTGCTACTGCTCTCTCCCTTTCTCCAAAAAAAAAATTTTGGTCTTCTTCGGTGAGGGAATGACACTCGCTATATTTTTTTTCGTGTGTATAACCTCTCTTTGATACCAATTGTTAGGCAACGGAAATAATAACAATAAACACACACACAAATAATCAGCGAGAAAAATAAGAAAAAATGGAACACAAACGACACACAAGAATTTACGTGGTTTGGTCTCACGACCTAGTCCACGGCTGCAACTGGGAGGGATTTTATTGCTCTCTCTTGTGGTGTTTAGATTACAAGTACAAACTATCTATTTATAGAAATAGATTAGGATTAGGGTTTCTAACTAATGGGCCTAATTAGAAATTTCGACCGGGTCGACTTAATCAAGTCTCCACAAGCCCAACAATATTATGGTCATCTTTTCAACCTGAAGCGGAGGCTTATAAATCAAAGGACTCTTGATTTTATCCCAGATACGATCTGTGAAGAGGATCATATGGTTCTGACAAAACTTCCTAATGAAACAGAAATCAAGAATGTTGTCTTTAGCATAAGTGCTGAAGTTGCTAGCCTAGATGGCTATAATGGGTATTTTTTCATATCTGTTGGGACATAATCAAGATTGACATCATTGATTATTTTCTGAAATTTTGCAATGGAAACAACTTACCAAATACTTTATACATACTTGTCTTGCTTTAATACCTAAAGTTGAGTCTCCTGCTAATTTCTCAGAATTAAGACTTATTAGTCTTAGCAATGTGATTAATCAGACTATCTCTAAGATATTAGCTAATAGACTTAATCCTCTTCTCCCTAAAACCATCTTTAACAATCAAAGTGGTTTTATTACACGTAAACTGATATCGAAGAATATAATGTTGGCAGAGAAGATTGTCCAGGGGATCTCCAACACAAATTCAGGGGAAAACATAGTGATCAAGTTGGATACAGCTAAGGAACACGATAGGATCTCTTGGCCTTTCCTTGTGGCTGTGTTACAAAAAATTGGTTTTGCACAGAAATGGATAGAATGGATCCATAATCTTATTTCAGGCATTTGGTACTCCATTATCATCAATGGATCTAGAGAAGAATTTTTCACCTCCTCTCAAGGATTAAAACAGGGAGACCCTCTCTCAACTGCTCTTTTTCTTATAGATGTTGAAGTGTTATCCAGATCTCTGAGCAACCTGTATAAAGAACCTAATTTTATTCCTTTTTCTATGAATAATAAGGGGCCACAAGTTAATCACCTGGATTATGCATATGATATTGTCATCTTTTCCAATGGCAATACCAAAACTGTAAAGTTGATTGTGAAACAAATTGAAGAGTATAAGAAGGCTTCACGGCAAAAGGTTAACAATGATAAAAGTTTTTTTCTTGACAGATTCTAAAGCTAGTGCATACAAGATCAACATGATCAAATAATGCATTGGATACATGGAGAAATAATTTCCTTTCACATATCTTGGTTGTCCAATCTTGTGGGGAGGAAAAAGCTATGTTATTTTATTGGGATAGCCACCAAGGTGATCAAAAAACTCAATGTCTGGAAAGGGAAAATGTTATATCATGGAAGTAGATTGGTTCTTATTCAAAGTGCTCTTCAATCCCTACCACTTATACTTTGTCTACAATATGTCCTCTAAAAGGTACTTTGGAGCTTTTAGAGAAACAATTTGCTAGATACTTCTGGGGTTCCACAAGAGACAAATATAAACATCATTGGAGATCTTGGAAAAATCTGCACCTACCTAAGGATGAAAGAGGTATTGGAGTTAGAAGCATGGAGTACATTGCTAATACTATGTCCATGAAGAGATGCTGGAGATTTATAACTCAACCTACCCTTCTTACCAACTTTATCAAGGCCAAATACTGCCCTAGGAGCCACCTTACTAGCAAAAAAAAATTCAAAAAAGACTCTACTCTGGAAGAATATGCTCCTGATTAGAGAGCAAGTTGAAAGAAGGATTTTGTGGAGACTTAACAAAGGAGATTGCAAATTTTGATAGGACAATTAGACAGAGAAAGGACCCTCAACAAGCATTATTCCAGTCATTTGAAGAAAATTCAAAGTCCAAGTCAGTTAGTTTATAACATATGGGACATGGAATATAAACAAGCTCAAGAATATCATACCAAATCTTCACCATATGGACAAGGTTGATATTGGAGATCCTCAACTAAGCAACTATGCAATCTGGAAAGACACCACCAATGGACACTTCTTGAATAGAACTGTCTGGGAATCTATCAAACATTATGATCAAAAGAAGCTTAATCCTAGTAGTGTATGGTATAAAGACATAACTTTTAAGATCTCCTTTCTCTCTTGGAGATTATTTTTATGAAAATTACCTTTTAATGAGGTAATTTCTAGATTCGGTAAGGATTCTATAACCAATTGTTACTGCCGCAGAACTCCTCATATTGATAGCATCCAACATTCCTTTGTGGAGGGTGAAATTACTCAAAAAATCTGAAAATATTTTGGGGAACCTCTAGGCATCATCCATCAGAACATGAATGTGAAGAGAATATTCATAATGTGGAGGGATTCCAACTACAAAAATGAAGTGCACAAGATGGTTCTACATATCACTCCTATTATTATTTTCTAAGAACTGTGGAAGAGCTGGACTTCATGTAAATATGGGGATAGTACAAGAATGACTTGATTAAAAATGGTGAACCCAATCACGTGGACTATTACAACTGATATCACATCTACCTTTCCTAGAGTGAAGCCATATGGAAACTGAAATGATACGTGTGACGCTTTTTAAAGTCTTATACTAGTTCTTAGATGGAGGTAGGTCAACTAGAGTAAACCTCAACCTGAAATCATTAAGGTGAACATTGATGGAAGCTTCAATGAAAGAACAAAACAAATAGGTACTGTTGGAGTCATTAGAGATGCTAACAGAAATTTAATGATGGCATTTTCTATCTGCAATTAGAGTAGTAATCGCAATCAAGTAGAGGCCAAGGTTGAACAATATGGTAATAATTGGTGTATGCGGAATGGCCTCTACACATTTATTCTATAGATTAACTCACTGCTCATCCAATATGATTAAGGAGGGCCACATTGATAACCTCAATTTGAAGATCATTATAAGAGATATTACCAACAATTTGAAGAATGTCGATATAGATGTGGTACATTGCTATAGAGAGGCTAACCAAGTTGCGGATTTCATGGATAAATTTGCATCTTCTGGTGAAGATAGTACCTTCTTTTACTCTTTTCAATCTCTTTCGAAAGAGGTGAAGGGACTTTTGCAACTTGATAAAATTCAACTTTCTAGTATTAGGAGGAGATATGACAAATTCAAACTTTTCTTTAGCTGATTATCTTTCTATCTTGTAGCACTACGGAGGAATTTTGCTCACTTTGTTTATCCTCATAGCCTTTTGTCGACTGTTGTTACTGTCACTGTAAAGTTTCTAGAGGTTTTGTCATATGCACCCCTCCTCTTTTTGTATCTCAAGTAGATGAATGGGTATGACAGGGTCACTCCGACCTAAAATTTATATAAAAATAAGGTCACACCATTTAATTGTTACTTTAAGAGTCATTGTCCTAGGGCCTGAATTATAATGTCTTAGCCTTGTTAGGTATATCACCAAAAGGAATAAAAAAGGCATTAATAGGAGCCCTTGATTTAATTCACTAGGGCCTGAATTACCTTTAGAACATCCATCCGTGTTGAGTTTCAAAAAACCAGAATAGGGAAAAGTCTATATCACAACTTCTGTTGAGATATGGTGAGTGGCACTGTCCAAAATGTTATGGTATTGCTCCCAAAATATTAAAGATGAAATTTTTGTCAACTATTTATGAGAGATCAAAATGAGCTGATGATAAATATGGTAAATAATCCTATTAGGATGTATTTTAATTTTATCAAAACTACTCTTGCATCTGGCTTTCCAAATTTGCCAAACAATTATTCCTGAAAGAATTTGTAGAGCCAACTTTTGAGAATCAATCTTGCCCTTAGACAACCGCCAGTTGATAATCGTGGACCTTAGGCCACTGTTGTCATGTTTGATCCCAAAAAATTGATTGAAATGTGTCCAAAAATTTTGTACAATCATGCTATTCAGAAACAAATGATCTTCATCTTCTTGTTTATAAGAATATATATGGGTAAAATTTGGTCTGAACCTTCTATTTTGTTGTTAAATAATGAATGACCTTTTTTTCAACTTCACCCATCTCATAGAGATTGGATACACTTTTATTTCGCTCAAAGAGACATTTTTAAAAGTTTGATATTTGTAAACCAAAATTCAGATCCTATATACTTGAAACAGGCTCCAAGTATAAAAGCGGATGTTGACAATTTAGCTTTCAAAAAAAAAAATTGGTTGGGTTGTATAACTCTATTCTAGAGTTACGACTATGCATTCTTAAGGAACATAAAAAATAAAGCTTCTAAGAATTGGGGAATTCAATTCAACCTTGTTCCTATTGTGCTTTTGTTTTAAAGAAGGATAGTGGTGTTTGTCCATATTGAGTTCTCCCTTTACTTCTCTAGGGAGTCGCTGAAAATTTGTAAACCAAGTTGTCTGATTGTAATTCAAGCTACAATTAGCTTTTTTGTTAGCAACTCTGTTACCTTCTCTAAAGCAATGTTGCACATTTATTTGTCAAAATTGCTAAGCATATCCCTAATGATGTTGATAGTATCTTGTAGCTTTCAAGGGGTGGGGTTATTCTTCAGAATCCAGTTCACCAGAAAGATTTGAATCACATTCAATTATAAGTTTTCTCACCCCATTAGTCATGCACCATTCTATACCTGTCTTCAGAACCATGGCTTTAGCAAAGTTTTTAGTTTCCATTCCTAATGGCTTGGCATGGCATAGACAATTCTTAGATCTCCAGAATCAGTTCTGATAATGCCTCCAGCATCACACTGTCCTAGATTGTCTCTAGAGCATCCATCAATGTTTAGTTTAACTCATCCAACTTCAGGGGCAATCCACTTTCCTACAACAATTGTTGTGCTAATATTGGCCTTCTTCATGAGCTCAACATAGCCAATTCATTCCGTGTAAGGAGGGATTTTGAGAATTGTTTGTGAGCAGTAATATAGATTTGTTGAGTAGCTTTCAAAATGATTCTGCTGGAAGACATCTTTACTATTGGGAAACACTTAGAAACAAAAAATAGTTTCAGTCAAATAATAGGGATAAAATGGAAAAATAATGACACTAAAATTTTTACGTGGAAACTCTTTCAAATAAGGGAAAAAAATAACGAGCCAAGAGGAACAACTGTTATCACTATAGCAAGGAATTTTACACTGTATCAGTCCGAGCAAAATATACAAAAAGACCACTACGCACTCAAAATAAATAACCCTCTTTTGATTTTTCACCTTACTAAAATATCAATCACACTCTATTTTTCTTCACAGACTATTTTCTTACACAGTCTGATTTATTTATCTGATATTGGTGTGTTTACAAATGAGCTGAACAGCTCTTTATATGAGTGAAATGACTTTTTCTCTTCTTGTATTCATTGGTTGGTTGCCAATTTCAACAAAGGTGTGCTAACAAAATTCTCTGCAGATCTTGCAAAGAAGGAAGAAAGATTTTTCTTCCTCAAAACAAGGGAATGGGTTTGGAGCCCAAAAATCTCCTTCTCTAGTCCCATGCACCTGAATGAGGTATCTCCATTTTCTCAGAGAGTGCTCATGCCTAAAAATTCTCTGCATATGTCGAACTTGTTTATTAGTATTGCCTTGGTTATCATATGCACAGAATTTTCACTCATGTGAATCATTTTGACATGAAATAATTCACTCTCCACTTGATCGCTGATCACGCCTTTCGCAATTAAAGTATAAAGTGGTTGATATTAAATATAGTAACCCAACTAGGTTGCAGTTGATCCCACAGGGAATAGGGAAGAAACAATATGTAAATGATAAAAAACTAACTTGCAATCAATATTTTGGAAGGGAGATTTGCAAATAAAGAGAAGAAAATAATACTAACAATGATTAAGTTGTGTAACAAATCATCAAGACAGAACTAGGATTATGTTCTCCATGATTTCATAACTTAGTAGGCTTTTATTAGAGATCTATTTTAGTGAATTTTGTATAAGACTGACGATTAAATTCATCTAACGTCTCTCGATCTACATAGATGAATTTCACTTTCTCCTCTCGGACTCAAAGTGTGTATATTTTTCCTCCCCATAAGTCTTGACTTAAGAATCCATAGTTAGAACTCAAGTTAATTTAGATGAGGGTTGGTAGCCTCAAATTGCCATTGTTATTCTCTTTTCCTAACTTCAACCTCCTTGGTCGGTAAGTTGAGATGAAAAAAATAACAATCCACCTAATTCACTATTCAAGAATCACTATTTTATTATGCCTACTTTATCATGGTTTCCAGAACTCTAGCTTAAGAGACTTAGCCGCTCATGTTTATGAGAATAATAACAAAATATATATAAGAATTCATAATGAAATATTTATGATAATATAAACTTAACAAAATCTCCAAAGTCTTATTGAGTCACAGGAACTTGAAGAATTTCCAACAAATACTCAACTAAGCTATTACATAAATTCGTAAAGTATGAATTGTGCAACACTATGAATTATTAAACTTGAACAATGTTGGATAATAATGGACTTAAACGCCTAAATTGTATTATGAGAGAGTATTTAAAATAGTAAATTAAGCCTTCGTTGCTCCTGCTTGGATTAGAATTGGATTTTGAAGCTTCTGTTCTTAGTAAAACTGGAATTTGAATCCTAGCCGCCTAGACCATACAGTGCCTCACGCGCTCAATGCGCCAGAGGCCTTGGTGCGTCGCGCCTCTTGGTGCTCCAACCTTGCTTATGCATCGCGCAGGCCATAGCACATGTGTGCTTTCGTGATGCCAACTTTTATTATCTCGTTTCGTCAATCTCGTTTTTTCCATAGTTGCTCTTTTTGACCACAATTAAGCCCAAATTCATCACTTTAATACCTGAAAGCATCTAATAATATATGTTAGCTCTTTTTAACATACATCACATAAAACACAAGAAAATACACACAATTTGTTCTCAAAATATAGCTAAGTATGGGGAAAATATGGTTAATAAATGCGTAAATGCGCCCTTCATCACCATCCCACACTTAAACTATTGTTTATCCTCGAACAATATACTGCTTCCCTTTTCACATTTAACCATAAAATTCATCCTATGAACAGGTCTACTTACACTTAGGATCATTAGATAAATCAATCAAGCCCCAACAACTTACTCACATGCATATAGGATCAACATTCAAATATCAAAGTTTGAAATAACTTAGCTTCTAGAACTAACTCAACAAGATATACTTGGGCTAACATGAATAAGATGCGATTTAGCAACTAAGATACACCAAAATCTTACCATTACGTGCCCTCACCATTTGGGGAGTTACCCTTTCACACACAAGATATATAACAATATTAACTTGGGTATAAATAAATAATTTCCGCTCATTCTCCCAAGGAATTCAACATGCATACAAAAGATGACCCATAGGCTTACCCTTAGTGTAATATCCCACTAATATAGAACATCGAGTCAAGGATCAATTAGGACTTAAGATGGTTGTAATGAAGGCTAAGGGATGGGTAGGAACTATTTGGCCAAGATAGTGACTAATTTCAATAATCGTTTTAATATTTCACAACTCTTCACTTTTAGCACACTCTTCCATCTCCTATTTTTCTCCTTATACCTCCTTGTGTTTCTCAATTTTTTTCAACTTAGGTGACTAGTGGGGATTTTTCACATTAAGCTTATTCGCAAATTTTTTCATCATTTTTTTTTCAAAGCACTTTCTTCTTTTTTTGTTTTCCCACTAATATCACCTTCCTTGTTTAGCAAATTTCACCATTTTCTTTTCTTCTAATTTTCACACTTTTATCTTTTTCCTTCTCTTCTCCACTTATTCTCCTTTTATGCAAAAATTTCATTAAAGTGCTCTAGGAGTCATTTGAATCAAATAAAGGTCAATAAACAAAAAAGAATTAAGCTTGTAATATGGCTATCAAAAGAATAGACTATGGCTCAAAATGGCTAACTAGGACAATTACATCAAGGTAGGTAAAATATGATGCAAATAGGCTACCAAAGAAATGCCTATATCACTTTCTAGGTTCAACATCCTTATTTCGTTTTGCACACATACTGGGCAAGTTCTAGATATCAAATTACAAGCATGGAGTACACAAAAATATCTCACTCACACAAAGGCACAAATGGTTCAACAATGGCAATTAAGATTACATAAACACATATATCCATATTGAATATTAAGCCCAATTTTTTTCAAGTATAGGAGTCAAGTTTCTTTTCTACCTTTTTCATGCATTTTTGAGTGAATTTCACAAATTTTCAATGATACATAAGTGAAGCACCTAGCATTCGTAAGGTCTCAACTTCTTGTTCTCCTAATAACCAATTTTTCCTTAAGACGATCGTCATCCATCCATCATCTGAAAAAGTCATAACTCTATGATTAAAAAAATCTATACCCTTTAGTTGGTTCTAAGGGACTATCCACTGGAAAAGTACCGAAAATAAAAATCAGAAAAACTTAAATAAAAACATCACTAAGAAAAAACTACAACAAGCTAAAAGCAGAAGTCATGAATCACAAAAAGAACTAGGCCCACCATGTACAAATTTAGCAATGAACGCATGCATGGTATAATGAAGTTTATTTCTCCTACCCTACACTTAATCGGTAGCACAGTCCTCGGTGCTTAGAACTATAAAGCACAAGTAAAAGAGTGAAAAAAGAACACCCTGGGCCTCTAGCTCTCATCATCCGTGGGACATTTTTGGTTGGCTATAGGTTAGGCGCATTGCGCCTCTCCCTGTAGTCTCAGGCTTGCCACATCGCGCCTCTTCGTGCGGAGTTTGGTGGGCACATCGTGCAGCTCCATGCGGAGTTGGGCTGGCACGGCTCTTAAGAATTTTTCTGATTCCTACAGATCAGTTATGCGCTTGTGACTTGTTTCCTGCATACTTGAGAAAAAAGTAAAAAATAATTAAGTTATCTTGGTTTGCCTCCCAAGATAATCACCACCTTTATTTCCACTTTGAACTTATGAATTGTACCCCTAACTTCTTTTTCATTTTTCTTCTTCTCTCGAGGGGTGGTGGTGTAAAATAGAGGCACCAAGCAATAGATGTCGCATCTTACACTTCTTGGCCCTTAAAAGAGGGATATGATTTTGCCGTGTTGGCATGACAAACTTTAGAATGAAGCAAATTTTCTCTTCCTCTTCAAAATCCTCAATAAACTCGGTTGCCTGAATTTCCATATCGTCAACTAAGTATGGTGTTGAAAAATAATTAGAATGCAGTCTAAGTTGCTCCATTTTCAAGCATGCTTTCTTCTTGACATCCTCCCTCTAAAGATGCACTAGAGTCTTCAAAAATAATTTGGTGGACTTTTTTTTGCAACTCTAGTGTCACTTCTTCAATTTTGGCATCTTGCATTATTATTGGGTTGGTTGGTTGGCAGGCAGGCTGTCACGCCCCGCCTTGAGGGGTATGACTGGCACCTGGTGCCTTAGTAGGACCTGGACTGCTAACTGGTGAGCCTAAGCACATCTGGTGCCTGGATAGCCCTATCTCAGATTTCTGGAAACAACGGGCTATATAACGGCTGTAAATACAGCCTCCGGCCGACTAGGCCTATAGCCATCTGTTCTGCAACATCAGCTAACCAGAGATATACCTATAAAGGGGAACCTATGTGGGCCGACAAGGCCTCCATGCTGTCTAGTTAGATGTAACTTAACATAAAGAATACTGTATATCTACGTGACCGGCAAGGTCACCACTACTATCAGATTAACAGGGCCCCGACCTACCCGTACTGTACAACAAAAGAAAATGAACTACACCTCTGAATATCAAGCTCCGGATGACAGGAGCTGATGACTCTATGAGCTGAATATCAAGCTCCGATGACAAAGAGTCAAGACTCACAGCCGGCCGAATCACGCAGTGGATCGCCTCGTCGCGAGTACTGCAGTAAGTAATGCGTTGTTCTTAACGGCGTCAAGCACACTGTACCGAGTATGCAAGGCAAACCGAATACATCTGAATATAAAACATAATTCAGTAAACTCCGGAATAGCAGAAATATCTCAATCGTAAGAATTGGATATAAGTCAACTTAATTTTTCACACCGGTGATAAAGGTGAGCGCACTGCCGACGTGGCGATCTCGCTGTCTGGTTAGATAATATATAATATATAAGTACATATATAACAAGCAAGAACCAACACAAAATTTCATAAGCCGTAAAAGGTTCCAACCAATCAAACAATCTAATACCTACCCTGTCAAAACCATCCAAAAATAAGTCACTCCTCTCATCTACTAACTACGAGCACCTCTACTGCCCCTCGGGTTCTGCCAAGGTGGCCTCCATATAAATAATCAACCAGTCCTGAGGACTCCGTATCAGACTGTGAATCGTAATCGTATCTGAAATTGTTTCTGCGCAAGCGCACAGCAAGGTAAAATCAGATCACATGCCGACGCCTGGAGCATGGGAAAGCTTCATCTCATCTTCGTCCTACTGCTGGACGACATACCTCTTGAGTGACGTATACCCACCCGCCAAAGGGCGACATGGGCACTAACTCAGGCGGCGAGACGCTCAAGGGTGCCTCCTCACGACACAATCAAGTCTCAACAACTTCATTCATTCACATATATAGCAAGCATGCTTAACCGAAAATACTATCTGTAATTCCGATTTTTATTCAACTCTTCTCGTGTTATACTAACTCTCATACTGATTTATACCCATGAATCTTATCTAACCGTATGGCTATACTCAGAGCTAAGATATTGTCCACTGTATGGCTATACTGTAAAGCCAAGATACTATCTCACTATACCGTATCCTGGATATTATTTGTCTGTCTGATTTACTTTACTAGCTTTTATTCTCAATATATGTCATTATATTATAAAAATATGCTTAGCAACGATACTGGCTATACTGAGTCCGGAATGATATCTCACCATTTGCGCCGTTTACTAACTTTACCGAATATGATATAACAACGCAAAGACAGTTTACCGACTCCGCACAAAACTCACATTCACTCACTTTATTACTAGTTTACCTTATTATACTAGGCTGGGAAGTTACTAACTTGTCACAAGAACTCAAGCTATATAATTTCGTTTCTAATTATCTCGACTAATCTGCTAAGCTCGGGCCAAGACTCCAAACCTATTTCTCTAACCGTATTCACATATATGTCAATTAGAACTAAATACACTAACACTTGAAGAAAACATCACTTTCGATATATTTATAGCCCAAACTTTGGCTTATCGAAAGATTTGTCAAAACTTGCTATTTCTCAAAAGTCCGTAAGGGAGAAATATTCACTTTAAGGCTAGGAGTATATCGACACTAACTTGGAGCAATTCCATCTTACCTTAGCCCTTAGCACGACGATTTGCCTTACTATAAATTTCGCGAAATCCAAATCCGTAGGAATGCCGCCGCTAAATACCCTGTAGATTCGAGGTTAATTGAATTTGGACCGTGTTTGTACGGCGTAATCGAGCGATAATTATCAAAACCTTACGTACTGTTGCGACTTCTCCGGAAATTATATGAAATAAAATGAAATAAACTGCTGAGGCTCTATATACTTGGAGTCTCTGGATTAGCCAACGGTCACTGGGGCTAACGCGGTGTCCTCCTCCGCGGACACATTTCCATCGCGGAGGCCGCCCATCTCCTCCGCGGCGGTTCGAGCCTGATTTCTTATTCGGTCTTTTCCTGCTCTTTCCCTAGCATGTGGTATTCAAATACTCTTAACCAACATGCGGGAATAGACCATCTATGTGTTAGAATTTTACGGTAAAAATACGTGAAATCATCGCATGTAATTTTCATTTGGTCAAGTTTTGATCATGATGTAGAACTTTGTAATTCTTTCAAAATCCTCCCATGGAAAATTCATGTTTTGATAACTTCTCATCATCATGTTGCACTTTTTCCACCACTAGTCAAGACTCTACTTCATTGTTCACTCTTCCTATTATGTTCTCAATATCTCCTTAACTTCTTTTTTCTGAGAGCTAGAGATTTCTGAAATTGTCGTTCTTCTTCAATTCCACAATTTTTATTTTGGTCATAAAGATATTTTGGCTCATTCTTTGAGCTTGAAATCTCTTCTTCAACCATTTCTTCTTGAGGGGTAGAAATTGCATGGGCATTGAGGCCGGCATCCTTCTCAAAGTTATACTCCCGCTCCAAAAATGTGTGGATCATGGCTTTCATACATTTGTATACAGTGTTTTGTCCTTCACATGCCATGTCATTGTCCTTGACAAACTCAAAAGCACAAACTAATATTTTTGCTATAGCAACCGGGTCGATATGCAAAATAATTAGGACAATTACCCCAATGTACACCTTGACCACCACTTAAAGTGCAATTATACCCATTATAAAAGTGAGAAGGTGTACACATTCTCTTTTGGGGGTATATTTACAATCTTTTCAAAAATGGGGTCCTCCACAAGATGGACATGGGTCATCAAGATATGGTTTAACACTACCAAATCCCTTTTAATTCCATTATGCCATAGTAATAATAAAAATAAACTAAAACAAAAGAAACATAAAAAACAAAGTGATACAAGTAGAGATAAAGACTACAAGAAGAATTTAAACACAAATTAACTATTTCACAATGAATTCTACAATGCGCTAAAATTTGATCATGCCCAAATTATACCTCGTGATTGAAGTATAAAACAACATCGTCTAATATAGTAACCCAACTATGTTGGGCTTGATCCAATTGTGAATAGGAAAATAATATATTAATGATGAATAAACAAACTTGCAAATCAATATTTCAAAAGGGGGTTTGCAAATAAAGAGCATTAATGATGAGTAAAACAAACTTGCAATCAATATTTCTAAGAGTGAGTTTGCAAATAAAGAGAAGAAAATAATTTCTACAATGATTAAGTAGTGTATCAAATTATCAAGGCAAAACAAGGATTGTGTTCCCCATGATTTCAACTTCTAGTAGGCTTTTACTAGTGTTCTATCTTGGTGAATTTTTGTAAGACTAACGATTAAGTTTATCTAACATCTCCTCGCCCCACATAGATAAATTCACTTATCTCCTGACCAAAGTGTATATTTTTCCTCACACAAGTCTTGACTTAATTATCCCTTGCTAGAGCTCGCTAATTTAGATGAGGGTTGTTAGCCTCAAATTATCATTGTTATTCTCTTTTCCTAACTACAACCTCCTTGGTCGAAAGTTAAAGATATAGGCATTTAAGCATTAAGATGAAGAAAATAACAATCCACCCAATTCATCATTTAAGAATCACTATTTTATTATGCCTATTTTTGTTAATCTTATCATGGTTCCCACAACCCTAAATAATGCATTTAGCCGTTCATGTTTATGAGAAGAACAATAAAAAGTTGTAGAAGAATTCATAGTGAAATACTTATGATAATAAACTTGTTAACAAAATCTCCAAAGTTGTATTGTATTGAGTCACAAGAACTGATGAATTTCCAACAAATACTCAACTAAGCTATTACACAAATTCGTAGCGATGAATTTGTGTACATTATGAATTATTAAACTTGAACTATATTGGACAATGTACTCTTGGATGCCTAAAATACAGCATGAGAGGGTATTTATAATAGTAGATTAAGCCTTTGTCAGTTTCCTGCGTTTGATTGCACTGTTTGTGGGCCTTCTATTCCTAGTAGAACTAGGATTGGAATCCTCGGTCGCCTGCACCTTGCAAAGGCTCTCTCGCCGCTCCATGTGCCAGAGGCCTTGGTGCATCATGCCTCTTCGTGCTCCAACCTCACCTATGCATCACGAGGGCAATAGCACATATGTACCTACACGATGACAACTTTATTACCTCATTTCACAACTTTGCCACATACGTGCTCTTTTAGTCATAATTAAGCCTAAATTTCATCACTTAATACCGAAAAGTATCTAATCATATGGTGGTTAGGCTATTTTTATATAAATTACATAAAATGTAAGAAAACACACATAATCTATTCTCAAAATATAGATATGTACGGGCAAAATATGGTTACTAAATGTAAATGCGCCCTTCATTAATCATAAATACAATAATATCTTACGTTGATGTATTTTATTTTTGTATGGCATAGGAGTTCTTTCTCAAGTCTATTGCACTTTAACTGCCTCAATAAACAAGGTACTCCATTTGTCAGAATTCAAGTTCTCAAAATTGCGAGCCATATCTTCACGCTAACTTCAACAGCTGCAATGTGGTTCGCTTAATTATAGATAGCGCGACATACTTTTGCAACTTTGATTGTCATGATTTAGCTTCCTTGTAAATGTAAATAAATATCCAGTGAGGAATTTTCTCTATTACTGGTGGTCATCACTTAGTATCAAGAGAGTTTGTATATCCCTTCAAGATTGATTTGATCTTCAAGACACAAGCATTTATTGGAGCTCCTTAGATACCTATAAGCATCTTCTTCAAAACTTCCCAATGCTCTTTCCTTGAATTTTCAAAAGCCTTCTAACAACACCGATTGCATGAGCAATATCAAAGTCCGCACAGAAAATTATCATACATTAAACTTCCAATGGAGGAGGAATATGGAACTATATCCATGATCTCTTCTCCTCCCTTGTTGTAGAGCACATCTTCTTGCTCAACTTCATATGACCAACAGGTGTCCTTAAATCCATGGCATTCTTCATATTAAAAGTGCCGCAATATATGTTCAATGTACTTCTCTTAGACAAATAAACCTTCTTTTATCTCTCGAGTTGAGTAATCCTCAAGTGCCGAAAATCCGCTTAACATGACCCAAGATCTTGCATAGAAAAAAGACTTACACAATTATTTCTTCAACTCACAATCTAAAGTATTCTTCCTATACTAATATATATAATAAGAGAATGATAAAATCATCGCCAGAAAATCTCTCTCGTAAAAAATACACAAATGATCCGAAGAAGTCTTCTGTAGCCTAGCTCCCATAATAGATTCAAATTTCAGTAATTCACTATTTAGGAGCTTCGTTTTTAAGCCATAGAGACTCTTAAGCTTACACACATAATTTTATTTACCTTTTACCTTAAAGTCTTGTGTTGTTCCATATAGATATCTTCTTCTAAGTCACCATGAAGAAAGCTCATCTTCATATCCATATGCCTGTCCTCTTAATCAAAACTAGAAGTCAAAACCAAGAACCGTACGAGAAGGTCATTTCACAACAGGAGAAAATATTTCATCAAAGCTAATGTCCGTACTTTGACCAAATCCCTTAACGATCAATCTAGCTTCAGGCTCGGGCTTCAAGTTCAAATTTTTAACTTTGAACAATCTACCTGTTCTTCAAAACTCTCATTCCCTTAGGCAATTTTACCAACTCATAAGTATGGTTCTCATGCAAAGATTTCATCTCATATTGCATGGTTTCCTCATTCCATTGATCCTTATGCTCATCTTTCATGGCCTACTCATAATATCTAGGTTCTCCTCCATCAAGAGTAAATACATACTCATTAGGTGAATAAAGAGAATAAGAAGGAACATGTTGTCTAGTAGATTTCTAAGTGGAATATCTCGACTGGCCCATAGCTTCATGAATAGGGAGCATCCATCTCATTAATAATAACACATAACATTATTACTAATATGTTAATCTCGAACATGATGCTTGGGAATAAACTAAGCATCATCAAAACCCACCAACATCATGCACACACTTGTGTGAGGAGCTTGATCAAGACAACTACAATCCATTAAGACTAGAAGATTCTAGCTTCTTTGTTTTGTCAAGTATTCTAATGGTTTGATTCTCCATGAAGACAATATCACAACTCCTCACAAGCTTTTCTCTCAATCAGATTGCTATAGACTATAACCAACTCATTAGAGCTTACAAATTCAATGAAGATGCATTGCCTTGTTGTCACAACCCAAAATCTCATTGAGCCGTGACGGCGCCCACCATCCCCTTAGATGAATCCCATTTTTTTATTGATCAATTAATATTTAAATAATATAAAAGAAAATACAAAATAATCAACTAATTTCTATAAATGTGGAATAAAAAGTCAAAACCAATAACAACTCCAAGACCCGGTGGACACTAGTACAAGAGAATCTACGAGTACCAAAACAAAGTTTGAAAAAACTAAAGTCAATGCTTCAGAAAGAAATAATATTTAAAAATAAAACAACAACTCTCTAGAATTCAAGATTAAGCCAAGAGAAAGTAGTCACCTCAACTCTAACTGCAAAATCTCGAATCTGTAGCAACTCAAGTACAATTAGTACTTGATTCATCCCGCATGCAAAAAGGTGCAGTTTGTATAGGGTGAGTACGTGGAAATACGTGTACTCAATAAGCTTTGATAACACCCTCTCTAGAAGTGATGACGATATAATTTAATAATTCTTTTTTTCTAATAAAATATAAAATAACAATATTCACCCAATAAGAGTTTATTGATTTAATATTAAACCAAGCCATGAAGAAAATAAAATATATATTATCCAAAGTTAGTTACAACACTGGTGATATAACAATATACCTTAATATAATCCCCACATCCGCTACACCAGTGATTATACCACAATGAGTCTCAACTATAAAGAGTCAAATCAATATCATAATCATCTCAACACTTCAACAATCAACTCAATATGAAATGCAATGAATATGAAATGTAATGCAATGCACTGGCCAATAACTTGTAAATACCTATTTCATCTGTTGCATAGTCGGGAGCTATAGGGGACTCATGAGGTCCATATACCTGCTCGAACCATTTTTCATCGATAATAACACATGACAAAATCATTTTCCATCAGCAATAACACGTGTCAAATCCATTTTTCATCGGCAATAACACGTGTCAAAACCATTTTTCATTGACAATAACATATGTTATGACCCGAGTTGGGACCCTGGATCAAGACACGAGACGCAAAACCACAAATGACTCCAAGCACCCATGGCACAAACATAGCATGATTAAGAGCATTAATAAGCGAAAGTAAATTATAAACGTGATGTAAGCAAAAATCTACATTGCTTATCAACATAAATACACAAGTGTACAACACAAGTCAATAACGCTAAAATGTCTACACATGATTGTCTGAAAAGGCTCTACTACTATGATGAGCTAATGGGAAAATACCCCCAACTAGATCACTAAGTTTGAACTAGCTAGACGTGCTAATAACATAAAACTGATAATGTCCTACGAAAATTAGGACTCACCCAAGAGGGAACAGAGCTAGACTGATGTTACACCCTGTGAGTCACTATCGTTTAGTCGATGTGTTCTTACGCATGCCAAGAGTTTTAGGGTGCGATGTATATGAAAAAAGGGCTTGGGGAATGAACGGACGAGTACGAAATTGAGCAAACAAGAGACTGAAGCCTGAGGCAGGGTGCCCTAGGCGCTGCGTCGCCCCATACCCTCGGCTCAAGGGCGGCGCGTCGCCCCTCTTCCTCAGCGCGATGAGCGGAACATCGCGATCATATTTTGTCACTACGGGTGGCGCTTCGCTCCCCCTGCCACCGCCCTATCACTATATAAAGCCCCTTTGATGATTTAAATAATTCATCAATAGTACCCTCAGCTAAAATAGAGAGAAAACGTGGGTTTCACTTGATTTTCATCGAATTACACCGTCTAAATACAAATTCTCCTTGGGAAATGAGTTCTAGTCCTGTGAGAAGAATCCTGTGGAGTTATTTCGTGAAAATTCGCTCAGCGATCCAGAACCCCGCCGAGTAAAGGTTATCGAATTTACCTTAAATTGAGTCCTAAGAAGCTATAGGCAATAGGTAAGAATTTCTTCCTTCTAAATTCTCTAGAAATGGTGAGTTTTCGGCCAAGTTAAACAGAGTTGAATTATAGTTAATATTAATATCGAAAGATATCATTGGTTGCCGACTCCTACTATTGAAATAGCTTTATTCTCTCAGTGTAAAGGCTGCAAGTGAGTGGAATTGCTGGCTCCAGGTTGGAAACTATTCAGGTAAACAAGAATCGGCATTCGAGGTATGTTAAGGCTTATCCCTTCGGCAAGTTATTATCGTCGTATAATGATACGACCTATGTTCTTGAATGGAGATAACTCTCATGTATGTTGTAACTAGTTGTTGCCAGTAGATTATGATTATATATGTTGTGATTAGATGTTGTCTGTAGACTATGATTATATAGGTTGTGGTTAGCTGCTAGAAAATGTATTGAGAATATATTGCAGTATCCCTTGTCGGGAAAGAGTATGTTAAGTGCGACTCACGCTAGGAGCGCCATAGAATTTCCTCTGTTCTTATGTTCACTGTATTAGTAGAATTTTGATGTTTTATTGTCATTCCAAGGCCTTAAAAGTTTGTGGTTAGTTGTTTGCCCTCAGTTGGTAAGTTGGACAGCATAGGGCACAACCGGGAGATATAACTTTCAATTTGACGCTTGTACTGTCAGTAAAGCTTGCCCAAAGGCCGTTAGCATATCTTAATACCTCCAAGGCTAGAAATTTGGATAGGATGGTCATACCTTAGAATCAGTGGCACCAGGGTTTCCTAGTAAACTGAGTGATAGTCTGCCATCTAGTTAGCTACTGCTAGTGACTGTTAGTTTCAGTCTGTTATGCCTCGGATTCCCAAAGATCAGACCCAGGAGTTGAAACAGAGGAAAATTTGAAATTTGGCATCAGAAGCAGAACGAGTCATGAGGAGACTCGTGAGAGCAGCCCACGAGATGTGATGTGACTCGTGGGGAGGCCCATGGATTTAATGTGAAACTTGAGAAATGAGACCCCATGGGCATGACCACGACTCGTGGTCAGGTCCCCACGAGTCGTTAGGTCAGTCGTGGGGTGGGTAAGAAGGAAAATAGAAGGAAGAAGAGTAGTGTACTCGACGGAAGGACCCCCACGATTCGTGGGGAGGGTCAGGCCAAGCAGGGATTGTGTTTGTTGAAGTTTAGGCCGTGCACTTCACGGATGGTGACCACGAGTCGTGGTCACCAGGAAACGGGTCGTTAAGTCATTCGTGACGAGCCTAGGAGACTTGAGAGGCAGTGAACTTCATGGACGACTCCATAAGTCGTGATCCAGGCTAACAAATCGTTAGGTCCCTCGTTGGAACCACCTGACAGTTATTTTTTGCGAGTTTAGTAAGGGCTTTTTCGTAATTTTTAATATCCTAAGGCCTAAATTACATCGTTTTGAGTTATGAATAGTGACTTTTAAAGGGGTTAAGTTCATTTTAGGCTTTACTAATTCATGCATGCAAGTAGAAGACTATAGAGGTTGATCAAGACTAACATTCATCAATTTCTCTTCAATTTCCTATTGGTCATTCAAAGAAGTGTAAGAATCAGCTACCAACAAGTGTGTAGGATTATGAATGGGTGATTTCTTTCACACTCATGCACAATCACTCTTAAAATCATGAATGTTCTATGACTAATCTATGAGGTTTTAACCCAATTCATGAATTTGCTAATTATTTACATGGGTATGATTTAAATATGTTTCTACCATTGAATTATGAAGAATGGGAAAGTTTTTATAATGTTTTCAACTAAAAATCATGTTTCTAGCTTTATGAATTAAAATCTCATTGATGAAAAGTTCATGAAAGATGAGATTTATGATAAATGTATGATGATGATGAGTTATTATAATGAAAAACATGTTTTCAATTTACCCATGTTTATAATCATGTTTTCGATATGAATTGAGCATTTCAAGTATGATAAAGATTTGGGAAATGACCACATGTTTAAGTATGATTGATGACTTCCCGAATTAAGTTTACCACATGGTTTTGGAGCGAATACTCCCAATTATCTTTCATCTTGTGGTATGTTTTGAGTTAAAGCTTCTCATATGCATGATTTTAGCTTTGAGATGTATTTGATTTATGAGCTTCGTCAATAGACGATGTTGAGCTTCATTGAATAACCATGTAGAGCATATGTATATTTTTGGGAGTAGTGTCTAGCACCGAGCAGGCTAAGGGTCGATCACCCTATGCCTCAGAACTACACGCCAGTGTAGGTTTATACATTATGATTTTGGGACCTCCCTTGTGAGCTATCCCCTTCCCTATTGGGCCACGAGTTTGATATCGATATATTGGTATCATTCCTAGCCCTAGCAAGGGTTTGGGCGGCTCTACCCACTTGAGTGTGATAGTTGGGACCACGTAAGCTCTATCGTGGTATGTCGGTTCAAAGATGAGTCTCCCATTGTTCCTCATGATTTCACTTAAGCATGTTCATTACTCATGAGATTTACATATGTATTCATGTTCTAAAGCAGGTTTGACTCAATGTTCAGTTTTACTTATAAATATCAAATTTCAGCTTTAAGTCAATCATTTCAGATATGAAGTTATGTTATGTTATGATGAGATCATGATTTCAAAAAGAATGCATGAAAGTCCTACTCTTAGATTATTAATGTTTATGTTTTACATTACGCATTGTTTTTAAGTGATTTTACATACTTAAGCGGTTTTACTTACCATGCATACTCGGTAAATTTCACGTACTGACCATATACTCTATGCTGTATCGTTTCATGATATAGGATCCGGCTCTCAGGTTCAGCCTCATCGTAGTCAGCTTATCAGAGTTAGCCTTTGCGTTATTGGTGAGTCCTTATCTCCCGAGGACTAGACTACTCAGATTTCCTTGTGTATTTTTAGTTTCAGCTTGTTGAGTTAGTTGGGGGTCTTGTCCTACAACTCTTCATGTTTAGAGGCTTTTCAGACATATGGTTGCATTAAGCTTCAGATTGTGTATTCTGATGTTATGTTTAGGTTAGATTTCCGCTATGTTTATATTATTGATCCTTCAGTTTCATTGATTGAGATTAGATGTATGTTTATTCCATGGGTCGACTTGGGGTCTCTCGGGGCTCCTTGTCCCATGTTGTGTTCCGAGCCTCCGTCCGGTTCATGAAAAACCAGGACATGGACTTCCCTTGAATAGTCTTGTACGCCCAGCAAATGGAGGTGGCATATCTGAGAGAGAGGGAGGCCAAGAGGGCTAGGACTTATGACCGCAGATTCTCACAGCTGAGGTCAGGTGGTGGGCACCGACAGCAGACCCACCAGAGATAATCAGCCCCAGCATCTTCAACATTGAGTGTTCCATCCAGACTGAGGCACGATCAGAGGAGGCGAGCATCAGGCTCTAGGGGTCAGAGCAGCAAGCCCGCAAGTGTGGCCGGAGTCACATAGGACAGTGTCTAGTAGGTACAGGTGCTTGTTTTGGGTGTGGGAAGCCCCGACACATGCTCAGAGATTACCCAGAAGCGAGGTAGGATAATGATGGGGCCAAGGCCCAGCTTCTAGTTTTGCAGCCCCACCCATATGCTCAGCATATCAGGGAGCATCTACTAGCATAGGTGGCAGTCAGCGCCAGAACAGATTCTATACTTTAGCATCCCACCAGGAGCAGGAGGTCTCCTCGAATGTAGTCACTGGCATGTTACGAGTTTTCCATCTTGATGTTTATGCTCTATTAGATCCGTGGGATACCTTATCTTTTGTGACTCCTGATGTGTCCAGTAGCTTCTGAGTCAGTCCTGAAGCCTTATCAGAACCCTTCTCAGTTTCTACTCCGGTAGGTGACTCAGTTAATAGCTAGACGGGTGTATAGAGGTTGCCCGGTCTCAATCCTTAAGAAAGTCACCTCAGCAGATTTGATAGAGTTAGTCATGATCGATTTTGATGTTATCCTCGACATGGATTGGCTATTTGCATGTTATGCCTCAGTTAATTGTAGAACCCGGGCAGTAGAGTTTAGATTTTCGGGTGAGCCAGTCTTAGAATGGAAGGGTAGTTTAGCAATGTTTGTAGGTCATTTCATTTCCTACCTTAAGGCCATAAAGATGATTTCTAAAGGTCATGTATACCATTTA
>JACEIK010012441.1:20724-31096 GCA_018107945.1 Datura stramonium | reverse complement strand
TAGTAGTGGTGACCTTGCCGGTCACGTAGATGTACAGTATCCATTATGTTGAGTTATAGGTAACTAGACAGCATGGTGGCCTTGTCGGCCCGCATAGGTTCCCCTTTTGTGTATGTCTCTAGTTAGCTGATGTTACAGGGCAGGTGGCTATAGGTCCAGTCGGCCGGAGGCTGTATTTACAGCCGTTATATAGCCGGTTGATTCCAGAAATCTAAGATAGAGCTAGCCAGGCACCAGATGTGCTTAGGCTCACGAGTTTAGCAGTCCAGGTCCTACTAGGGCACCAGGTGCCAGTCATACCCCCTAGGGCGGGGCGTGACAAGCGGCATGCTCCTCCTTGCTCCACGAGTAT
The DNA here is from genome assembly GCA_018107945.1 of Datura stramonium. Lineage (NCBI taxonomy): Eukaryota > Viridiplantae > Streptophyta > Magnoliopsida > Solanales > Solanaceae > Datura > Datura stramonium. Next base: position 30,744 of record JACEIK010012441.1, on the reverse strand, counting down.
ATGAGAATATCATCTGCGAACACAATCACGAACATATCCAAATATAGCTTCAACACCCTATTCACCAAATCCGTAAAAGCTGTCGAAGCATTCATTTGTCCAAAAGACATAACTACAAACTCATAGTGACCATACCGTGTTCCGAAGGCTATCTTCAGAATGTCACTCTCCCGAACCCTGAGTTGATGGTATCCAGATCTGAGGTTTATCTTTGAAAAGCACTTAACACCCTGAAGCTGGTCAAACAAATCATCAATCCTGGGGAGAGGATACCTGTTCTTGATTGTAACCTTGTTCAATTGCCGATAATCAATACACATCCGAAGGGAACCGTCCTTCTTTCGAACAAAGAGAACTGGTGCACCCCATGAGGATTTGTTAGATCTAATGAAACCCTTGTCTAAGAGATCCTTCAACTACTCCTTTAACTCATTTAGCTCGGTAGGAGCCATTTTGTAAGGAGGAAGAGATATAGGCTACAGATCAGGAAGAAGGTCAATACCAAAATTGATCTCCCACTCGGGAGGAATTTCTGGTAAATCTTCTAGAAACACTTCTGGATATTCACACACTACAGGAACTGACTGAATAGTCGGGGTTTCAAATGTAGCATCCTTAACCCTAACTAGATGGTACATGCAACCCTTTGAAATCATCTTTCTAGCCTTAAGATAGGATATGAAGTGACCTACAGGCACAACTGTACTACCCTTCAACTCTAGGACTGGCTCACTCAGAAATCAGAACTCTACCGCACGGGTTCTACAATTTACTGAGGCATAACATGCATGTAGCCAATTCATGCAAAAATAATATCAAAGTCTGTCATGGCTAGCTCTACTAAATTTGCTGAAGTGACTTTCTAAAGGACTGTGATAGGGAAATTTCTATATACTCGTCGAGCTATAACTGAATCACCGACTAGAGTAGAGACTGAGAAGGTTTCTGATAGGATTTCAGAACTGACTCTGAAACTACTAGCAACATAGGGCATTACAAAAGATAATGTAGCCCCTGGATCTAATAATGCATATACATCAAGGTTGAATACTCATAACATTGGGACTACAGTTGAGAGACCTCCTACTCCTGATGAGATCCGAGGGCATAGAATTTGTTCTGTCGCTGACCAGCCCCCCCACTAGTGGATGCACCCTGTTAAGCTGTGCGTGTTGGAGGGGCAGCTGAACTAGTGGCTAGGACTCGACCCTTATCAGAGAAGAAAATACCCCAAGAGACCAAAACAACGAAGATGTTTCAAACAGGCTACCACTTTCCACCAATCAAAGCTAATGAAAGGATTCAATTAGTAAAACAAGGGCATTGCTTAACCAAGAAGCACACGTAGCATCTCAAGTTATAAGCACTGCACATTCAAAGCTTGCTTTAGAGTTTACACTCCTCGTGCCCTGTTCCCACATTAACTCTGAATGCTCTTGTGTCCCTAAAAAGGAATGACTCCACTCACCAAAATAAGAATCCCTATTCTTTTGGTCATGTGATCATTTGAATGCACACAAGGCATTGTTTGGAAGAGACACTCACACTCACTCTCCCAAAAGAAATCTTCATGCATACACTTGACCCATAGGTTTGCCATTCATGTAATTCGCCACTAATGTAGAGTAGCTTCACTTAGAATAATTTAGGGCTTACGGGTTATGATGCAGGCTCGAGGTAAGGGTAGGATAAAAAATTCACTATAGTGACTAGATCCTCCCTAATTCTTTTTGTGACCATACCTTACATCAACTCCTTCCACTCACTTCACCTTGTTTCACTTCTTTCCTTGTTTCTAACTTTCATTTCTTTAACAACCCTCATTATAACCCCTTTAGCGTTTACAACTAGCCTTATCACCTCAAGAGGAAACACTGGTTCACACAAATTATATTTCTCTTTTTGATTTATCGTTTGGTGCATTTTGACACAAGGTGGTGCTCCCCTCACATTGAAATTCTTATCCCCACACCCCCAAACTTAGAATTTTGCGTCGTTTCTCATTTTTCTTCCCTCCCTCTTTCTTAAGCTTTAACCCTCATTTCATCACTTATCTTGTCACTAGCATTAAGGGAGAATGGGGTGCCAAAGAGAGGTATTAAGAATGGTCTCAAGGCTTGTAAAGTGGTTGCTAACAAAAGTGTCTAAGGTTCAACTGGCTAACAACGATCAATGGTCATGGAGGGCATATGGGTGAAGTGACTAGATAAAGGAAAGCCTAAACTCATGTTCTCGATGCAACTACATCTAGGATTTCTCCTTGAATGACATTTGTGGAAAATTCTAGACTAGATGTAATGCATGAGATTCATCAAAAATTTCCTTACTACACAAGGCATCACCTTTAAGGGTCTACAAGAGTCATTCTCCACACAAGATATCAAATTAGGCATCAAAACAGGCAAACATCATAAGTCAAGAAAAGAATTTATAGTGTATGACAAAGAATGCTATGCTATGGTGTCAACACTTGCTCGTTATCTTCATTTTCATGCCCTTGTTTTACAATTCCATTTCAACAAAAAAAAAATTCCGGTGGTGCCTCTCAAAACAACTTCACAAAAGACTCAAAACAACATGGCATTTTCCCTTAAGAATGTCACCACTCAATCTATCATCAAGAAATACCAACCTAGTTCAATAACTAAAATAAACAAAAACAAAAGAATGCTCCTTGGGAAAGAATCGTGGTAAAAAAGAACCCTCAGAATTTTAATTACTACACTACTATTTACAATGGCGAAAAAAAGACTTTGGTTAATCTCAATCAAGATTTTGCAATTCAAAACAAAGACAGGGAGAGGGTTGGCGAATGCATGCCATTTTCTTTTTGTGAATTGCTTGGTGATGTTAGGAAAATCACCTCTCAACCCCGCCAAGTCAAACCGCTTCTACACAGTGATTGATCATCCTTGACAAATTACGTAGTGCTCTTGCATGTTGGGGACGCAAAAGATTATTGCTTCCTTGGTGTTGGCATGCGGTGGAGCAGCCTTTTCTTTGCCCTTGCCCTTATTAGAAGATGAGGCAGGGGCCTTTCCTTTTCCTGTATTCCTTGATGAAGACATGGTTTGTTTTTCTGCAAGAATGACATTAGTGACATCAATTTGAAGATAAAATTAAAATAATCAAAACAAATCTAAGGGATAATTGAGAAATAAGGGAAACAAAACAATCATTTAAAGGACCAATAGCACCGGTGAAAGACCGACGGTTCGCAGGATCAATTTTGTGGACTGCTGCTTGACCGTCGATGCTTTACAGAAAACTGGGCAAGTGAGGGATGTATCGGCAGTTAAGAGGTGAATCGTCGGTCCAGATTCATGAACCACTGATGTAACGCGGGATCCACGCAGTGGCTTGAAGCCAATTTTCAGAGTGAGCCAACATTCCATCGGCAATTAACCGAATCTGACCGGCGAAACACCGGATCCCATTGTCCCCAATTTTGAGCTTGGAAAATCACAGGCATCTATTAATACACACTCACACACAGCATGATAAAATTAACACTACTTCATTCAAACACAATCTCATGACGTTTAGCCCTTAAGAATGGCGTCACCTGGTCTATCATCAGGAAAAACATTGCATTTTATTCAATTGGGTTACTCAGGCTTAACCCCTTTCAATCATTTCACACACATAAACACATATTCCCCATTCCATTCAACAACCAGAGCATATTCATTAGTTCAATAAGGAGGGGAAACAAAGTATTACTGCTAAAGAGTTAAGCATCAATGAGAAAATCAAGACAAGATAAACAAAACTTTTTCCAAAGTGTAGGATTGCTTGCACACTTGAACTTCAAAACCTAGGCTAAATCTTACAATGGCACTTCGAGATATATGTAGTGGAGGAAGGAAATGTGAGTGAAGTGAGTGTGTTCGTGAGATATGGAGAGGGTTTTATAGGTGAAAGGTGGAAGTTTGATAGGTGGAGGGGAAGGTGGAGAGTTTAATGTGTATGTGTTGGTGGAAAGTGGGGAGATGTAAAGGTGGGAAAGTGGAAAGTTGAAAAGAGAAAAATATGGGAAGTGGAAATGTTGGGTAATAGAGAGACAAAGATGGAATGGAAAAAATGGTGGAAAATGGGAAACTAGGGGAATATTTGTAGAGTAGTGTTACACCCCGAAATTTTTTTGGTGATTATTTGATATTTTTATGCTATGTTAAGGGAAGTACGGGTTGTATATTGATTGTAGATGACAAGGAAAATGTGTGTGAATGAAAAAACAAAGAGTATGTGAAGTTTATAAGTTAGGTTCAATTTTAAAAGACCATATCTCCCAATATATAATGAATTAGAAGTCCCATAACCTATCAAATTAATGTTAGTTGAGTCTAGTTTTCATAACATCAAACCGCTCGTCAATCGGAGTTTGGAGTAAAAAGTTATAGAAATTTTACTAAAGGCCCATTAAGCAGTGACGTAAGCACCGCCTCCACCGCCCTACCCCAATTTATTTAAGTTGTTTGTTGCTCAAATCATATCATTCCTATCCAAATTCGAGCTTCCTGCTTAGGGGACACTTCTATCTGTATTTTACAGCCAAAAACCAAGATAAATCAAGGCAAATCATCAACCAAAAATTCAAGTCAAGTGAAGAAGATCATTGCAAAGTTGCAGAGAGGCATCAGTGAGTCTTGTTGCTGCGTTTTTGAAGCATGTTTATGATGTTTTTTTCTTCGTTTATGGAGGAGTAATAAGCTGCATATATACCCCCTTTTGTTAATGGTTTGGATTCCAGGGAGGAGATAAGGATTCTATCCTTTAAACTTACCAAAAATCTTAGCTAAAAGCTTGAAAATTGTAAGCTAGGCTAGGTTGTTTTTTCATGTGTATTTAGCTAAAGTTTCTGCTGTTCTTTGGGCAGTGAAGCTGCGGTGTTTGAAACCATGTTAATCTTCCTAGATACTCCATCTTAGTAAGATTGGAAGACAAGAAAAGGGTAACCATTTCTAGATATTAAACTTTCAAGAATTTCCTTAGCTAAAGCTAGAAGTTGAAGTTGGTTTTGTGCCTCATTTTTGATGTGTTTCTGGGTGAAGTTTCTGCCCGTTTTTAGAGGTTGATACAGCTTTGTCTTTCTGGGAATATACTCCTTTTATGCTGGGGGATAATCAAAATAAAATCTAGGTAAGGTCACACTTTCATTTACCCCTTAAAGGCTGTGGAAACAAGTTAAAAGAAAGTAATGAAATGTTATTTTGTATTGTTGTTATGGCTTCTGTTGGGATGACATTTTGTCTAGGAAATTGGCTCAAACCTGGCTGTTTAGATGAGTATAACTTCAAGGAACTGAAGAATACTAAACATGGTTGTTGTAGGAAAGAAGCGATTAAGGAAAACTCGTCGGAACAAGGTATGTAAGGCGCTCTTTCTCTCTTGATTTCAAGCACGAACTCGTGCCGTGGATGAATCCAAAATTCCCCTATACTTAATTTGTGTAGTAGAATATTATGGTTCTTCCCTGTTATTATAATTACTCGGTATTACGTTATATATTTGCTAAAGAGTTGGAACACATGAGTGTGAAGTGAAGAGGGAAATTGCCTTTGAATATGGTCATAGTTGTAAATTAGTCTGAAGTCCCCTCAGCGTGGGCACTATGAGCTGGTTCTTTATATTATGTTATGTATTTGTGGTGTCAAAGGTGTTCACATCAGGGTTGCTAAGGAATTTGGTAACATGGCAAGAAATTGGTTTTAACTCAATAAGGGCTAACGAGGGTGACGAAATGGAATTTCCTTATAATAGTTACCTACCCTCTTATATGTATGTTTTAAGGTGCTTAGTTCCATGAGAGGGTCCTAGGATCCCTCTCCCTTAAGCTAAGCTACTAATTAACACATTTCATCATTAACCGATATGTTAAACTTTGAAAATAGAACTCGAATGTATAAACTATTGATATTTCTATAGAACCATCTTTATGGGTAGGTTACTCATAGTTTCTTGATGTTATCAGGTTATACGAAAACCATAATATATGTATACGCTTATGCTTACGTTCAAGTTACACGGTAAGGCAGCAAGGATTGCCATTAGAAAGTCGCTATGTGTTTATTAGAGCTCTTGAATTATCTAGACCTCTTGAGAATTGTTTAAGTCTTTAAGTAGAGACATTGCACGTTCTTTGAAAGTTGTATATGTGTAAGGAGGTTAACCCAAGTGTAAAAGTTGAGGCGCTAGTAGCAAAGGAAATATAAGAGTAAATGTTGGATCTTTTAAGGTAATATGCGAGTTATATGCTCTCTGCCTGTAGTTGATTTCAGAAAACCTTTGAGCGACGTTAAAATATGAGCAAGAAGATGTTTAAGAGATAATGTTGTCAATTAGGTAAAAAGGTAAGTGTGTTTAAGAATTACTGGAATAATGAACACGATAGTAAATAATTAAGTAGGGAATCACGAATCCTGTTTGGAAAAGAATTTATTATGAATACGAAAAGTAAAGCTAAAGGTTGTTAACTTAGATGATAAGTGTTACGATTGTTAATGAGTTAGGCAAATGGCTAGCAAGATTTACCCTGTTCTGAAGACGTTTAGCAAAAAAAGTTATAAATAAAGTTGTTTATATTCAGTTGTGTTAAGCTAATGAAAGACCAGTAAGTGTTAACTTCTTAAGAAATGATTAGAATCGGATATCTTGAGATAGTGACTCAAGTTAAGGAGAAGCTCTTCATCATACTTTTTAAACAATTATCTTTGATTATTTGTTGTAAGAGTTGGATTACTTTTTCAAGGATTTCTTTCTTGGATGTTTCTAAACTGTTTATAATGTCGCTAAGCTTTTCTAAGCTCCTCATATATTGCAAATTTTCACACGATCTTTTCCTACATTGTCTAAAGCACGACTATAAGTCTTTTCTATCTTAAGGCATCCCCTAGACAGTTGCCTAGCATTTTTGTGTTAAATAGCTCCAAGTTTAAGATACGCAAGTTATGTCTTCCTGTTAAGTTACCTCGAGATGTGATCTGATGTGCAACGAATGAGGTATGCTCACAATTCTTGATATGAAATTATGAAAGTCAAACGAGTATAAGCACAAAATGAATGCTAAGATTGTTAATAGAAACTGTTATGTTAAGCTATTCCTCTCTGTTCCTCGTGTTAGTATTGCTAGGAGATGTTTAAAATCATGAACGTGTGTCTACACTTTCTTTATGATATTCCAGTTCTAGGAACTTCCCTAGAATTCATTCACAACTTATGTATGTATTTAAATGTTAAATCAAAGACCCATATGTGTATGGCATAATTGTAGCATTAGGGGTCGTGGTAAGATCCGACACATGTTATAGTTACTGAGTCAGCATATTTCATGGTTTTCAGTATTCAGATAGTCTGTATGACCCCTATGAGCTCCATTTATGATTGTGATTGAGATTTGTTTTTATTTTTACCTCAGTATGGTACAACGGCTGGATATATTTTTATTTTACCTCGGTATGATACACTGGTTGGAGATATTTTTATTTTTACCCCGGTGTGGTACATCGGCTGGAGATATTTTTATTTTACCCCGGNGTGGTACACCGGCTGGAGATATTTTTATTTTACCTTGGTGTGGTAAACCGGCTAGACAAATTTTATATATGGGTTTGTGGTTGGCTGGTCACTGGCATTACAGTTATAGTTTTTTTCTTGTGCATTTATTAGTTTCATTTTCATCTCATTATAGAGTTATTATAAAATTTTGGTTTCCAGGATTCCAAGTTGTTACTATTCCTCATTCCTGGTTCAGTTATCTTGAGTTCACTAATGTTATAGTGAGTTGATATCAATTACAGGTTGCAAAGTTCTAAGTTATATCTATCCTTATATGTTTATGTGCCGAGGAAGTTATTACATGATTGTTATCTCATGTTTACAATTTCAGCCTTACATACCAGTACATTTCATTCCTACTGACGTCCCTTCGCTTGGGGACCTGCATTCGTGCCACAGGTGAAGGTACATGTCAGGATTACCAGGTACAGTAGAAGTTCGTGAAATCTACGGATGTGTTGGCATGGTCCCTTCTTCCTGGAGCTAGGGCTTAGTTATATATGCTTGAGTTTTGAGATGTAGTTATGGGTAGGTCGGAGCTCTGCTCCAATCATCAATCAGTTTACTCTTTAGAGGCTTTGTGGAGTTAGAGTGTACAGTGTTGTTCAGCTTGTGGCCTCGTCGGTTTATTATTGCTTGGTTTAGCATACTCATTGCTTTGGTTGCGCTTCAATTGTTTACCCTGTATTGTTGAAACCTTATGGGTCCAGTTTATACTCCAGTTGATTGTGACAGGCAGCCTAGATGGCCTAAGTGTTACAGTTACAAATGTCATATAGCCGGCTTCTTGATTAATCATTAATCGAGTGCCAGTTGCGCCCTACCCCAGTTTTGGGGCGTGACAAGTAGGGTAGCTGATTAGGTATTTGGGATTTTGTGGGCTCGCTCTTTAAATGCTATGCTGAAACAAGCTTATACCTTGATCAGCGCTTTATCGGCGGTTCGCCGAATCATACCAGGGTTCTGCCACTTTAATTTTCCTTTGCCATGTACTTTGTGCCCAGTTATCTATTCCTTGGCGAGCGATCCACCGGCGGTTAACAGAGTGAATCGGCGAGCCGCCGGTTACCCACTGCTTATGTTCCTGAGCTTCAAGTCCTCTGTCTTACATCGGCAACCCACCGACAATCTATGGATTTGATTCACCGGTTCGCCGATGGGTCCACCGGTCCTCCGATCCAAGCCCCAGCCTTCTGTTTTGTACTCTCCTTCATCGGTGGTTCGCGCTTCTGGACCGGCGACTCGCCGGCTTCGTGTCGTTCCTCTCTTCATGGTTTGTTTCTCCCTTTGTTCCTCACTTCACAGCTCTACAAAAACAAAAACAACAAAGACATCAACTACTTCACTAAGTTTCCTCCCAAGAAGCGCCTTAGTTTACATCGTAGAACCACATAGATATCTTTTCAACAACTCTTTTCCGACGGGTCATCATCTGACTCCGTCTCTTTCAGCTCCAATCCCTTGTCCTCCTCTTCATTTTGCAACACTACTACCACCTTGCATTTGCGGGGCGTTTCAGCTGATGGACACACCTTGAAGGTTACTTCCTCACTTCCATCTTGCAATCTTAGCTCCCCAAGCTCCATGTCCACCACGGCTCTACCCGTAGCTAACAATGATCTTCCCAAAATAATGGGAACGTCTACATCCATTTCACAATCCAGAATAACAAAATCTGCAGGTAGAATAAACTTTTCCACTCTTACCAACACATCTTCTAACACTCCCGCAGGTCTTTTTATGGACCTATATGTCATGAGCAGCCTCATCGACATTGGTTTTGTGCTTCCGAGTCCCAACTTCTTGAAAATAAGTAGGGGCATTAAATTTATGCTGTCTCCAAGATCACAAAGAGCTTTTTTAAACACACACATCCCAATTGTACAAGGGATTCTGAAAGCTCCTAGGTCCTCCCGTTTGGGGGCAAGATTACTCATCATCACCGCACTACAATGGGGCGTTTTCTCCTCATTACCTGCATCAACCACCTTTTTCTTCTTCAACAGTTCTTTCATAAACTTTGCATAACCGGGCATTTGGAGTAGAGCATCCACTGACGGTATATCTATGGACAACTTGATAATCATGTCAACAAACTTTTTGAACTGATCGTCCTTCCTTTTCTTGGCCAACCATTGTGGATAGGGGTGGGCGTTCGGTGTTTGGGTTCAGTTTTTTCAAATTTCGGTTCGGTTTTTTCGGTTTTCGGTTATGAATAAGGAACACCAAACACCGAACCGTTATAATTCGGTTCAGTTCGGTTTATTTATTTCGGTTATTCGGTTTTTTTGGGCTTGGTTGATGGGTTTTTTTCTGATTGTAAAATGGGCTGCATTTTAAATAAAATATAAATTATTTCAAGATTTTTAATTCAAAATGATCTACTTTTAAGTTTTAACTATTGTGATTGTGAATCTTCCTTTTATTAATATCAATTATAAATTTATAATAAAAATTAAAATT
>JACEIK010012441.1:0-16455 GCA_018107945.1 Datura stramonium | reverse complement strand
AAACCGAAAACCGAATTACGTTTTAAAAAAAACCGAAACCGAAAAACCGAATTAATTCGGTTCGGTTCGGTTTTTCGGTTTTCGGTTTTTTTGCCCACCCCTAATTGTGGATACGGAGGTGAGATTCTTGATTCAACCTTGTCATCAATCGGGGCCTTCATACCCACTTCATCATTATTAGCATGTGAGAGGATTCATCATCCTTTCCCTCTCCTTCCCCATCAATCTTTTCCTCATTCCTTGGAGTCATTGGTGTTTTGTCGACTTCATCTTATTCATTCGATTTCGGGTTATCAACCTCACTAGGCTTCACTGGGGCATCTCCAATCACGTTTCCACTCCTAGTGACAATAGCCATGCATTGACCATCATTATTTGCATTAGGCATTGTGTCACTAGGTTGTGTTCCTTCCTCTGGGGGTTCATTTGAGCCGACAAGTGATTCATACGGGCCTTCAAATGCTTGATGGAGGCTGAATATGAATTCACTATTTGGGCAAAGTTAGACACCTCCCCTCTTAATTCTTTCATCCCGCTCTCGTTCGACTCCACTTTCTTTAGAACACTAGATAGCATTTCATCAATTTTTTAGTTCCCGCATCACTCACGCCCCGCTGGTTGTGGGAATTCCAAACCTTTGGAGGGGGAACATATGGGCTTGAACTCTGGTGATAGCGATCACCCTCTTGGTTTGGCTCCCTATTACCCCACCTTTCATTTCTTTTTGGCCATCCCTGCGGCTCACAATTTCTCCAATCTTGGTTGTCATCCCTTGGGCGCCATGGACCTTGATTTGCTCCTTGGAATCTAGGTCGAGGACCTCCCATTTGATTGACCATGTAGTGGCATTCTTCTTCATATCTTGGCGGTGATGACTCTCCCTCATATTGCAATGGACCTTGCATTCCTTCAACATTTACCACCTTGGGCCCTGCTCCCATCACGTGTTTTGTCTTTAATTCTAACTATGTCATCATCTTGGTGAGATTCTCATCTCGTTCTTCATCTCTCTTTCGCAACTCAGCTGCCAATGCACTTGAGCTGATCTGATGAGTGGACACATTTGTTTCTCTCGTGTTCCAAGCCCTATTGGTCTTTTTCATTCTATCTAGAAGGGCTTTGGCCAACCCATATGTTTGATCCATAATAGAACCACCATCTAGGTTATTGGCCATGAACTTGTTGATTGAATCAAGGGCCCTGTAAAAGCTTTGGAGAAGCACTCCATCTGACAATCCATGATTTGGGTAAAGAGCAACATTCTTTTTAAACCTTAACCATGCCTCGTGCAAAGTCTCTCCCGATTCTTGCTTGAAATTTGTAATATCGTCCCTCAGCTAAAGCATCTTTGATGGAGGGAAAAAAGGGTCCAGGAAGGCCTTGGTTAACTCTTTCCAAGAAGTAATACATCCCGAAGGAAGTTCCTCTAGCCACATTGTTGTCTCCCTCGTCAGTGAAAAAGGAAAGAGTCTCAACCTAATTGACTCTTGACTGATATTTGTAATATTGAAGGGATGACATATTTCCAAGAAGTTTATCAAATGTCGATTCGTGTCCTTGCTTGGTTTTCCGCCAAAGAGCCCCTTCAGTTGAAACAAGTGCAGCGTAGTGGTTGTGACACGAAATACTGCATTCTCCACCGTCGGTGGTAGGCAAATGGCTCCCACAATTTCCAGCATCACTAGATTATCTTCATCATGTTCGATGTTACCTTCCACTGATCTATCCCCTGCTTGGGAGTGATGACTCATGTGGTTATGAGATCCTAACAACATCGCAAATTCACGTCAAGTAGATATGATGCAAAACTATTTCAACATAACAATCAACAAAAAAATATCAAGCGCTAGTCCCCGGCAATGACGCCATTTTTGATAACGTCCAAAATATATCCTTCATGCAAAGAATATACACGAGTAAAGTATAAAAACAAGTAACCCAACGAGTGTCGGGGTTGAATCCCATGAGGACTAGGGAATGATAGTTGCAAGTGTCAGTCGAGAAGTTGAAGTTAGATTGCATCATGTAGATTCAATATAAAATTAAATAAAATTTAGGGGTTAAAATTTGCAGTCAATTGTATTGGGTGATTTAGTGAAATAAAACAGAAAGATTCGCAAAGTTGTCAACAATAGTGTGAACGACTAGAGCTGTGGTGTAGATGAAATACTAACTAGATCGGGACATGCCAGGTCATGTTATGAGTTCAACAAGTGTAAATAATCTTGGGACATGGGTAATTATAACTATTCACCCCTTTAACTACCCCTTACTAGAGTTTTTTCAAACCTCTAGCCACAATTTAGCTCAACCATATTCGATTTGGATTAGCAACTGCACTAATTTCTACCTATTAGCTGTTAATAAGGAATGAGAATGCAATTTCAGCTATTTCTAGCCCAATTTCACAATCTCTTATCCATACCCACTATTAGATTCTCTTCCCATACTTAATTATTTTTTACAAGAAACAATCAAGCAAGAATAAATAGGCCCATATCATCATCAGTGGATCTTCCTTTATAGATTGAAGAGAATCTAACATATTTACACTTAGTTGAATAACATGAAGATGACTCTAGCAATACCCACTCTAATTAAGTATTCATCATCACACACCTCTAGTTAATGATTTAGCTACTCATGATTAAAAAATTCATAAACACATTCATCAATAGCTTCATTGAATTTAATAGAAGGAGTAGAAAAATCAAATTCACAAAATAGTCTCAAACAAAAGCTGAACTTACTATTACAAAGAAGAAATAGAGCAGAGTACTTTTTCCAAATGTTTCAATTAGAATATCCCTATCTCAGCTAAGGGAATGTTCTTCTCCTCAAAAGGGAAACAATGATGTGATATATGCTTTTCTCTCTCTCAGTATCTCTATTTCTATCTCTCCTTCTACATATCCCAGTACAAAGTACTTTATCTTCTATTTATATCCTAAAAAGTGGGGCACTTTTTGTCTCTTTTCTCGTGTTGTATGGTTATACCCCTGAGCACCATTCTGAAATCGGCGGAGACACCGGTGTTTTTCCAATTCCAATCCATGAACTGCCGGGTATCTTTTCTGGGCCATTACTCAACCCCAGTGAACATCGGCGATTCACCCGGCATTTCACCGATGCCAATTTGTGAACCGCCAAATCTTTAAGCTATTTTCCAGAACTTTGGGTGTCCTTCAGCGACTGGACCGGCAAATCGCCACTGGTAATTCGCGAACCGCTAGCGGCATTAATCTGCAGAGGCAGTGATGTTCGGCCTTTGGTCAATGTTTCGCTGGTTTTCGTCTGTTGATCACCGATTTACTCTCACTCCATTCTTTTTTCCCCATTTTTGCTTTTTTCTTTACATTTAGTCATCTACACACAAAAAAAGAAAAAAAGGGCATAAAATCCAAATAATCAACTCAATGACTAAGCAAAAACTCAAGTTTTAGAGCCTAATGAGTTGGTAAATTACCAACTTATCAAAACACATCTATCTGAGCTTAAAACAACACAGTTTAGGCCTTAGGAACTTAGGAATTATGGAAAAGCGCTTAGTAAATTTGCAGGAAAATACTCATTGCCAGTCCCAAGGATGGAATGGACGATTTGTCCCCAACACCATGACTCGAGGTCTGCATTCATGGACAACACTGGAAACTTATCTTTTGAGGGTCACTGATCAGGGGCATATTTATATGCCAAATTGATACTCAAATGTATAGCTTTTTCCTTGTTTGTCCAACAATATGTGTACATTCTCATGTAAATTGTACGGAAGTGTGATTTTATACTAACCAAAATGATTAGCGTTGTTTTGCAGGAAAAACACACTTTTTATGGAGTTAAATGACATGTTGGGAGAAATCGGAGATGAACTCGGGAACGAGCAAGGAAGCAGGTGGAGAAGCAAAAATTCAAGGGCTCCGCGTGGAGCCGTGACACGCAACGCCATCATGGATGCGAGTCTTCTGAGGTTACAAATTCAAGAAATTCCGGTGAAGGTCAGCGATCAAGCGCATTGTACGTTGGAATTAATTTCCCAGGACCTTGACATTCGGTGAGGTCCGCAATTGCACCGTAGCACTGGGCATGCTCCGCGATGCATGCCGTGCCACGTTGGGAAGCTGAATTACCTGGGCGGCCAATTTCTAGAAAGCCTCGCGTTTGCACACCGTGTCACGGGCCCGGTGCTCCACGATGCACTCGTGACACGTTGACGTGTTATTAGGAAAAAATTATCCTAGTATAAATAGAACACTTAGGTTCATTTTTAATTATTCTGACTTGGTGGAGCAAGAACGTGGGTTACAGGCAGTTGAGAGGAAGAAAATTCTTAGGGTTTTCTCTATCCCTTTCTTCTTTCTTTCAATTGTTTGCATGATTTCCATTTATTTAATGATGTTCAATCCACAAATGAGTGGCTAATTCCCTTTCTTGCTGAGGTTATGAATTATTGTATTGAAATGTAATTATTGATTATCTGGTTTTTCATCTTTTCTTCTATGGTTGTTCTATTTAATTCTTGTTCTTACCCTGCATTAATATCGGCCAATGTTAATGTAAATCCAAAGTCCGTTTCACCGAGAGAAATTGGAAGTTGTGAATTAATAGGATATGATCTTTTCGTGGTTTGGGAAAATTGGGAATTGATTTACCTTCAGGATAGAAATATACCTGAAAGTCTATTATTAGTCAAGTGTGGAATCGGTTTTGTATGGCTTGAACATAGATTTCTTCTTATCACAAAAATGTAGGTGGAAGGTTCATGATTCTTAAGTTGGGTTAAATACGAGTTTTAATCCATAGGCATAGTTCCGACTAGCAACCGGAGGAAAAGATAAACCATGCTCGATAGTGATTTCTTTACATGTTCATTGTAGCCTCAGCATGCTCCTTCATAGTTGAGACTCAATTGTATAAATATCTTACTTTAGTATAAAAAGTTTCCAAAATATAAAAACTCTTCTTTACGGTTGTCTTCATTATTAGAGTTTTAGTAAATTAGCACTTGAAAGGTTTCACCCCGTAGTCAGTCCCTGTGGGTTTCGACATTCCGGTTCTTTAATAGAGCCACTATATTACTTGCACGACCCGTACACTTGCGGGCCCACCAAGTTTTTGGCGTCTTTGCTAGGGGACGGGCAATTGGTAGACTTTTGATTTTTCTTAAACGTGTTTAGTTTGCTATTTCGATATTTTATTGTTGACAACTTGGTCTTAACTTTTGTATTTTGCAGATAACAGATTACATTTGAACACTGGCAAGAGACAAGGTTTGGTGAATCCATCACTTAGTAGGAAAGACGGTTTCGCCATGCGGAGAGAAGCTCTAGGCACATGATTTCTCGAGACCAAACCGTATGGGCAACCCTGAGAATCCACCACTTGTGCTGTGATATTAATTGCCCGAGAAATGGCAGCCGAGGCCGGTTCGCGATGTGGCAATCCCACATGCTAGTAATGTCATCTAGCATCCATAGCTTGAACGGGAGGAGTTCAAGCTTAAACGGGACATGGTGCAATTGCGCACACAAGCGGGCGATTCTGAGTCTCCCTACGGGGATCCACAACATCTTCAAAAAATTTTTGGAGATAAGTGACACTTACATCCCATTTAGTGTCAACGTTACGTCGAGGCTTACCTTTGTTCCCATTTTTACTTTGGGAGAAGCCAAGAGGTGGGTACAGTTGAGCCACCAAACTCTATAACCACATGGGATGATCTTGCAAAGAAGTTCTTGATCCGATTCTTTCCTTCGGTAAAAGCGACCAAGGCTTGAATTCAAATTCTAAGTTTCAAACAAGAGAAGGAAGAATCTGTATCCAAACTTGGGAAGATTCAAATCAGCACATTGCTTAAGACATCCTTATCACCATCAATCCAATGATGTCTTTGGTGCACACTTTTATAGGGTTTGGAACCCACACAAAAATTTTGCTAGATTCGGTGGGGACAAAGCATTAGAAAGACTACGAGGAGCTTTATTCTTTGCTTAATCGTATTTCACGAGGAAATCAGGAGTGGAATGCGGACTCTTCAAGGGAGAGCAAGAAGCGGTTGGAGTCTTGGAAGTGGATGGGTTTACAGCTATCGTTACTGAGATAGCTGCCTTGCAAACATCGATTAAACACCCACTTCGGCAACATGAACTTGAGCAAGTCTCAAGCCCGATAAATGTGATCTGACAATTTAGTGTAAAAGTGTGCGGGAGCAATGGACACTGTTTGAGTGTTGTGAGTGAAATCAGACTCGGTGAACTTTGTATTAATGCACAAGGCAATCACCAACAATATAGAACAACTACAACTCTAAGCTGGAGGAGGAATCACCCGAATTTCCTCTTGGGGTAGCAACAACCATCAGGGCGAGTTCGAGTCGAGGTATGTAGAGGAATCAAGGAGGGCCCGCAGGCTTCTGCTCCGGTCACAATATAGAAACAATGCCCCTCGCCACCACCATCACCAATCGTTGAGGAGATGTTCAAGCGATTGATAGCTAGCCAAGCGCAATTGCAGGCTGACTATGTCAAATTGGCAGCCGAGGTCAAAGACAACCAGCTAGCTACTAAGGCTGAGTATGGTGGGCGGTTGCCGAGCCCAGAACACCGGGCCTAGAGGAGGACTTCCCGGCGACAGATCCCAACCCCAAGCGGGTAAATGCGGTGACCACGAGGAGTGGTTTGCGGTTGAAGGAGGTGGAACCCGAAATACCACCTCAACAGTCAGGGAGCAGCAGAAGCAGAGAGGAGCAGAATGATGAGAGGGGGAAACACAAGGATGCTGAATCAGAAAGACCTCCACCCCCGTTCCCTCAACGATTAAAGAAGCACAAGGGAGGAAGCGTGCTCCAAGAAATTCATGGAGGTGCTTAAACAGGTACACATTAACTTACCTCTTGTTGATGTTTTGCAGGGAGTGCTTAAGTACGCCAAGTATATAAAGGACATCGTGGCCAATAGCGGAGCTTACGAATATGCCACGGTGGCTCTTACGAGGAAGGAGTGCACTTCCTGTCTGAGAACCGATTGCCCACAGAAGCTCAAAGATCACAGGAGCTTCAAAATTTAAATAACAATCGAGAAAAGTATCCAAGCTCGCGGTTTGTGTGATTTGGGAGCGAGCATTAACTTGATGCCAACCTCGGTATTCAAGAAGTTGGGGTAGGGAGTCCCTAGACCTACAACGATCTTGCGGCTACGCGGATCGTTCCTTGGCAAGGCACGATGGTATTGTCGAGGGCGTGCTAGTACAAGTCGTCCCTAATCTTCCAGTGAATTTTGTTGTGCTTGATTTTGAGCCGGGCCTTGAGTCCCATTTATTTTAGGACGGCCTTTCTTGGCGGCAAAGGAAAAACGCTTATAGATAGGCTTTGTGAGCCAGCTAACTATGCGAAACACACACGACAAGGTGGAGGTGTTCGATGTGTACAAGGCCACCAAGCTCCCGGCCGTGTACGAAGAACTCTCGGTTATCAATGTGCTTGAGCAACCAAATGTTGCTTTCGGGCGTTGACTTAGCAGAGTTAATGGGAAAGCCACCCAATAAAGGTAAGCAGCGGGGTTGAGGACGTGTTAGAAAAAGCGTCATCACCCTAGGGAGCAGAATGAGCTTAAACGACGTCGAGCCGAGACAGTAAACCAAGCCCAATTTACCGCGAGCCAACCCATGAATTGTTTGTATAATTGTACATACGAAAAGAAAAAAAAAAGAAAAGATTTTTTATGCAATTTTCAAATATGTAAAATTAAAAAATACACAAATAAAAAAAATAAAATATTTTTAAGATTTAAATTTCTTCAAACTTTGGAATTCTAACCATTTCTTGTTGTAAGATATAATTACGGAGTTGATCGGAGGAAAAATGCAAAGGTACAAAGGAGAAAAAGGAGGTAAGAAAAAAATTTTTAGTGGCAAAACGGTGAGCACACGCGATGGCTCCGTGTCACGGAGGAGGGCCTCCGCGTTACCCTCATGACACGTTGAGGCAAAATCTGGAATTTTATAAAATTCCAAAACTAGATATGAACTTAAACAAATACTGGAAGAAAAACTAGGAAACTAATTGAAAAAACTAAACAAGAACTAAGAGATATGGATTTGATTTTTGTATGGATTAAGTTATTTTTTATTAAAAATGTTAAATATTTTAAAAAATTAATCAAGTTTAGAATTGAATCTTGGTCACTTCGTGAGTAACGCTAGACAATAATTAGTAAGTATACTAATCACCTTCTAAGAATACCAACAAGAAACCAAAGATATCAAGAAAGAAAATTATCTTACTACCATAAATTATGAACTAGTTAGTTTGCAAAGATAAATCCAAAGTAACCTGCCACAAGAGTTCTAAGAACTCTCAAGTATATTAATATTCAAAATCTAATCATCATGAATGAACAAAGACCCCTTTATATAGTAGTGAAGAAGGGTTGATCGAAAAGATATCATAAACGATTATGATACTTCCTAGGACCTAGAAAACTACCACACACATTATCCTATGAAGTCAACATAGAACAAAACAACTATTAAATGGCATAGAAGGCTACCACACACAAAGTCCTAGGAGTCAACCTTGATAAAACAACTCTTAAATATAATTCTAGAGACTAATTAAAAAATGTTGCGGTATTTTCTATTGTTTAGGTGTATTTTGGCTCTATTATACCACGAAAACCCAAAAGATCGGACACAGGAGTTAAAACAGGAGAAAATTTAAAATTTTGCTTTAGGACACAGAATTGGTCGTGAGGTGACCTGTGGGTGCAGACCACCATTCGTGATGTGACTCGTGGTGAGGCTCAAGATATGCATTGAAAATTGAGAATTTGGATCCCCACGAATGACACCACACAGTCATCGTCGAGGCCCACGACTCGTTAGGTAGTCGTGAAGGAAGTGGTGATGAGGAAGGAAAAGAAGCAGGCAGTGTACATAACTCGTGGTCACCAATAACGAGTCATGAAGTTAATCGTGATGAGCCTAGATTACTTGATAAGCAGTGTACTTGACGTATCATGCCACGAGTCTTGGCCGAGAGGTGACGAGTCATGTATGTCCCAATTAGGGGCGGTAAAGTGATTACTTTCTGCCACGATTTACTAAGGGATTTTCCATAATTACTAAGATCCTAAGGCCTAAACTATGTCATTATAAGTTATGGATGATTTATTTTAAGAGGGTTAAGTTCATTTTAAGGCCATTTTCATTCATGCATCTGCTTGAGTAGAAGGTTAGCGGGGTGATCAAGCTTGTTCTTCTTCAGATTTTTTTCCAATTCCTCTTGGGCAATTAGAGAAGTGTAAAATTAGCTAATCAGGTATGTAGGGTTATGAATGGGTGAATCATTTCACACCCATACCCAATCCCTCTCTAAATCATGAATTTCCTATGTCTAATCTATGGGTTTTTAACACAATGCATGAAACACAATGCATGAAATTCCTAAATTCTCTACATGGGTATGATTTAAATATGCTTCTACTACTAAATTATGAATCATGGGAAAGTTTTATACTGTTTTCAATTAAAATCATGCTTCAAGTTTTATGAATTAAAAATCTCATTGATGAGAAGTTCATGAAAGATGAGATTTGTGATGAATGTATGATTATTATGAGATATTATGAGGAAAAACATGTTTTCAAGATACCCATGTTTATAATCATGTTTTTTATGTGAATTGAGTATTTTCAAGCATGAGAAAGTATTGGGCAATGCCCACATGTTCAAGTATGATTTACGATTTCTAGAATTAAGCTTACCACATGGTTTTGGAGCGAAGACTCCCAATTATCTTTTAGCTTGTGGTATGGTTTGAGTTAAAGCTTCTCATATGTATGATTTTATATTTGAGATGTGCTTGATTATTGAGCTTCGTCAATAGATAATGTTGAGCTTCATTGAAAAATGGTAGAGAGCATATGCATGTTTTTGGGAGTAGTGTCTAGCACGGAGTAGGCTAAGGGTCGATCACCCTATGCCTCAGAACTACACACCAACATAGGTTTATTCTTATATATATTATTTTAGGACCTCCCTAGTGAGCTATCCCCTGCCCCGATTGGGCCTTGTGCTTGATACAAATATCATGGTATCGTTCCTAGCCCTGGCAAGGCTTTGGAAGGCTCTACCCACTTGAGTGTGATAGTTGGGACCACGTAAGCTCTAGCGTGGTATGTCGGTTAAAGACGAGTCTCCCATTATTCCTCATGATTTCATTTATGCATGTTATAATTCTTGAAATTTATGCATCTATATATGTTCTAAAGTAGGTTTGACTTAATATTCAGTTTTATTCATGACTATCATATTTCAGCTTTGAGTTAATCAATTTAGTTCCGATATTATGTTATGTTATGATAGATCATGATTTCAAAAAGAATGCATGCAAACCCTACTCTTAGATTCTTATTGTTTATGTTTTACATTATGCATGTTTTAAAATGACTTTACTTATTTAAGCAGTTTTACTTGCCTTGCATATTCGGTACATTCCACGTACTGACCACATACTCTATGTTGTATCATTTCATGATACAGGACCCGACACTCAGACTCAGCCCCGTTCATAGCCAGTCTTCAGAGATATCATCTTACATTTTTGGTGAGTCCTCATCTCCCGAGGACAATGCTTATTCAGATTTCTCTATGTATTTTCAGTTTTCAGCTTATTCGAGTTAGTTGGGGTCTTTTCCCATCAACTCATCATGTTTAGAGGCTTCTCAAACAAAAGGATGTATTAAGCTTCAAATTGTGTATTATGATGTTTTGGTTTATCAAAAATCAGACTTCCGCTAAGATTATTATGTTGACTCTTCAGTTATATTAATTTAGTTAGATGTATGTGCATGCTATGGGTCGACTGGGAGTCTCTCGGGGCTCCTTGTCCGTGTCTCGATATGGTCCTCCGTCGGGTCATGACAAACATGGTATCAGAGCAATAGGTTTGAAATGTTCCCTTCTTTCATGATCTATGTTGTGCAATGAAATGTCTCCCTATCCTTTTAATTCATGCTATTCGCGATTGCAGAATCATGGCTCCACAAATAGTAAATGGTAGACAGAATGGGAATGGAGACGGCCATGAGGATGACAACGAAAATGGGCACCAGCAGGCCCTACCAGTCCAAGAGCTCTATGCACTGGAGCTAGCTACCCATGCTGAATTTAGGGAAGCTATTCAGATGCTCGTGCAGGCCTTGACCGCCCAGGTTAATCAGCAGGAAGTTTCGCATGTCTCGCAAAATGGAATGCGGATGCGGCTCGAGTTAGGGATTTCTTGAGAATGAACCCGCCAGAGTTCCTTGGCTGAAAGGTAGATGAGGACCCATATGACTTCATTGATGAGATTGTGAAGATCACCCAGGTCATGGGGGTGAATGGGGTTGAATGTAAAGAGTTGACCTCATATTAGTTGAAAGGGGTCGCACACATCTGGTTTCATCAATGGAAAGATAGTAGGGCCGCCAGAGAAGGTATTTTCACTTGGGAGGAATTCCATGTTGCGTTCCTATCTTGGTTCTTCCCTCGTGAGATGAGGGAGCTGAAGGCAGTTGAGTTCATGAATCTTAAGAAAGGGAGGATAACGGTGCAGGAGTATGCCCTTGAGTTTACCGCCTATCGAAGTATGCCCCTGAGTTAGTGGATGATCAGAGGGTGGGTGTGAGAAGATTTGTTCATGGCATGGCTGGCTATTTGGATAAGGGTTGTAGGATATGCTTCACCGGGATATGGATTTCCCTTGGATATTCTTATACACCCAGCATATAGAGGCAACAAATATAAGGGAGAGAGAGGCTAAGAGGGCCAGGAATGATAGCTACAGGTTTTCTCAATCGAGGTTAGGTGGTGGGCACCGACAGCAGACCCACCAGAGATCTTCAGCCCCAACATCTTTAGCACAAAGTATGCCATCCAGGCCTAGGCATGATCAGAGGGGGCGAGCATTAGGGCCGAGGGGTGAAAGCAGTAGACCCACAGATTCTAGCATCCCAGTTTGTGGCAAGTATGGTCGGGGACAACAGGCCAGTGCTTGGCTATTTTGGGTGTGGGAAGCCCAAACATATGCTCAGGGATTAGCAGCGAGATAGGGACATGATGGGGATTGAGGCCCAGCTTCTAATTTAGCAGCTCCAGCAGCATGTCCTGCACAGTAGGGTGCTTCAACTAGTTCAGCTGGCAGTCAGCGCCAGAACAGATTCTATGCCCTCGCGTCCCTTCAGGAGCAAGAAACTTCCCTCGATGTGGTTACTGGTATGTTAAGAGTCTTCGATCTTGATGTTTATGCTTTGTTAGATCCGGGGGATACCTTGTCTTTTGTGAAACCTTATGTGGCTAGTAGCTTCGGAGTTAGTCCCGAAGTTTTGTCAGAACCCTTCTCAGTCTCTACTCTAGTGTGTGATTCAGTTGTAGCTAGACAGGTGTATAGGGGTTGCCCAGTCGCTGTCCTTCAGAAAGTCACCTCAGCAGATTTAATAGAGTTCGCCATGACTGATTTCGATGTTATCCTTGGCATGGATTGTCTATTTGCATGTTATTCCTTAGTTAATTGTAGAACCCGGGCAGTAGAGTTAAGATTTCCGGGAGAGCCAGTCTTAGAGTGGAAAGGTAGTTAGACTGTGCCTGTAGGTTGTTCCATTTCCTACCTTAAGGTCAGAAAGATCATTTCTAAGGGTTTTGTCTACCATCTAGTTAGGGTTAAGGATACGAAGTTTGAGACCCCGACTATCCAGTCAGTTCCAGTAGTATGTGAGTATCCAGAAGTGTTCCCTGATGACTTACCGGGTGTACCTCCCGAGAGGGAAATTGATTTTTGTATTGACCTTCTTCCCAATACGCAGCCTATATCTATTCCTCCCTACAGAATGGCTCCAGTGGAGCTAAAGGAGTTGAAGGACTTGTTAGATAAGGATTTCATTAGACCGAGAAAGTCCCCATGGGGTGCACCAGTCCTCTTTGTCCAAAAGAAAAATGGTTCTCTTCGTATGTGTATTGACTATCAACAATTGAACAAGGTCACTGTCAAGAACAGGTTTCCTCTACCTAGGATTGATGATTTATTTGACTAGATTTAGGGTGCCAAGTGCTTTTCGAAGATAGATCTCAGATCCGGGTACCATCAACTTAGAGTTCAGGAGAGCGATATCCCGAAGAAAGCTTTTAGGACGCAGTGTGGTCATTATGAGTTTGTAGTTATGTCTTTTGGACTAACGAATGCTCCTGCAGCTTTCATGGACTTGATGAACAGGGTGTTCAAGCCATACTTGGATATGTTAGTGACTGTGTTTATTGATGACATCCTGATATACTCTCGGAATGAGGAGGAGCATGCCGCTCATTTGAGGGTAGTGTTGCAAACTCTCAAGGATTGCCTATTATATGCAAAATTCAGCAAGTGTGAGTTTTGGTTGAACTCAGTGGCATTTTGGGGCCATGTGGTATCAAGAGAAGGCATAAAAGTAGACTCTCAGAAAATAGAAGCGGTGAAGAATTGGCCTAGACCAGTGAATCCTTCCGATATTCAGAGCTTCTTGGGTTTAGCTGGCAACTATCGAAAATTTGTGGAAGGGTTCTCGTTGATTGCAGCACCTTTGACCAAACTAACCGAAAAAGGTGAAATTCAAATGGTCGGAGGCTTGTGAGAAGAGCTTTCAAGAGTTGAAGACTCGACTCATCTCAGCACTGGTGTTGACCCTACCCGAGGGTACCGATGGGTTCGTGGAATATTGTGATGCTTCAAGGATCGGACTTGGGTGTGTATTGGTGCAACACAAAAAGGTTATAACATATTCCTCTAGACATCTAAAGATTCATAAGAAGAATTACACGACCCATGATCATGAGTTGGCTGTGGTGGTATTCGCATTGAAGATATGACGACATTATTTGTACAGGGTTCACGTGGATGTGTTTACGGATCATAAGAGTTTACAATATGTATTTATATAGAAGGATCTCAATCTTAAGAAAAGTAGGTAGTTGAAGCTACTCTAGGACTGCAATATGAGTGTGCTTTACCATCGGGGGAAGAACAATGTAGTGGAAGACGCACTTAGTAGACTCTCTATGGAGACTGTGTCCCATGTGGATGAGAAAGAAGGAGCTGGTGAAGGATGTGCATCAAATCGCAAGGTTGGGAGTTAGGTTGGTTGACTTGACCGATGGCGGTGTTGTTGTTCAAAACGGATCAGAATCGTCATTGGTAACTGATGTAAAAGCTAGGCTAGATGAGGACCCCGATTCTGGTAAAGCTAAAGGAAGCCGATCAGAATCAAAAGGTAGAGGTCTTCTCTAAAGGGGGAGATGGTGTGCTTCGATACCAGGATCGCTTATGTTTTTCAGATGTGGATGATTTGAGGAGCCAGATGTTGCACGAGGCTCATGGATCCAGGTATTCTATCCATCCAGGTGCCACAAAGATGTACCGTGACAGGTTGACCAAGGCCGCT
This sequence comes from Datura stramonium, assembly GCA_018107945.1. Classification (NCBI taxonomy): domain Eukaryota; kingdom Viridiplantae; phylum Streptophyta; class Magnoliopsida; order Solanales; family Solanaceae; genus Datura; species Datura stramonium. The sequence continues at coordinate 2,011 of JACEIK010012441.1, read as the reverse complement.
CATTTTCTACCAGTCAAAATCATGGATTCGGCATAGGACTATGCCAAACTATATATCCAAGAGCTAGTTCGATTGCATGGAGTAACCTTGTCCATTATATCAGACAGAGGTACTCAATTTACCTCCTAGTTTTGGAGGTCATTTCAAAAAGGGCTTGGCACTCGGGTTAAGCTCAGCACAACATTTCAGCCGCAAATGGATGGACAAGTGAAGCGGACAATTCAGACTCTCGAGGACATGTTGAGAGCATGCGTGATTGACTTCAAGGGCACTTGGGATGATCATTTGCCTCTCATTGAGTTTGCATACAATAACAACTATCATTCCAGTATTCAGATGCCGCCATTTGAGGCTCTCTATGGGCGGAGATGTAGATCGCCCATTGGTTGGTTCAAGGTCGATGAAGCGGCTATGATAGGACCAGATTTGGTTCATGAGGCTATGGAGAAGGTCGAATTGATAAGGGACAGGATGAAAACTTCTCAGAGTTGCCAAAAGTCCTATGCTAACGTGAGAAGAAGAGAACTTGAGTTTTAAGTTTATGATTGGGTATTTCTGAAGGTGTTTCCCATGAAGGTAGTGATGAGGTTCCGAAAGAAGGGGAAACTTAGTCCCCGCTACGGCCCGTACAGGATAGTGAGACGCTTTTCCAAGGTTGCTTATGAATTGGAGTTGCCTTCAGAATTAGCTTTAGTGCATCTTGTCTTCCATGTGTCGCTCTTAAAGAAGTGTTTGGGTGATCCAACTTTAGTTTTCCCGATGGACAGTGTTGGTGTGAAAGACAGCCTCAGTTATGAGGAGGTTCCAGTGGAAATACTATATCATTAGGTTCAAAGACTAAGGAAAAATTAAGTATCTTCATTTAATGTTTTATGGAGGAATCAATATGTTGAAGGAGCTACATGGGAAGCCGAAGCGGAATATGGCTAGATACCCACATTTATTCTCTACCGGCTCAGTTCTAGCTTGAGGTATCAGTTGTTTCCCTAAGACTCTATTTAGTTTTCATGTATAGTTCATGTGCCCAAGTTTCTTTTATGTATATGGATGTATGTATGATTCGTTAATTCAGTTCAACTATGTAGTTTGAATCGGAGATAGTCATTCCGTCAATTTTTAGCATAAATTATCAGTATTTGAATATGATGATTGAATTTCTCTGCTTTTCTGTATGTTTTCCAACATTCAAGGATGAATGTTCCTAAGGGGGAGATATTGTTATACCCCGGAAGCCCAAAATATTAGACTTGGGAGTTAAAACGGAGAAAATTTAAAATTTTTGCATCAGGACACAGAACGGGTCATGAGGTGACCCGTGGGAGCAGACCAAAAGTCATGATGTGACTCATGGTGAGGCTCAGGAGATGAGTTGAAAATTTGGAATTTGGATTCCCACGGATGAGACCACGAGTCGTGGTCAGGCCCTACGACTCGTTCGGTCAATCGTGAAAAGTGGTGATTTAGAAAGCAGAAGAAGTAGGCAGTGTACATAACGAGTGGTGACCACGAGTCGTGGTCACCAGTAATGAGGCATGAAGTCAACCATGACGAGCCTAGATGACTTGATAAGAAGTGTACTTGACGGATCATGCCACGAGTCGTGGCCAAGGGTGACGACTCATCATGTCCCTTGTGGGGGCTGACTAGCAGTTATTTTCTGCGAATTTAGTAAGGGTTTTTTCATAATTCCTAAGATCCTAAGGCCTAAACTACATCGTTTAAGTTATGAATTATGTCTTTTAAGAGGGTTAAGTTCATTTTAGGCTATTTTCATTCATGCATGCAAAGATAGAAGGTTAGAGGGGGTGATCAAGCTTGTTCTTCTTCAAATTCTTTTCAATTTCTCTTGGGCAATCAGAGAAGTATAATAATCAGCTTCAATAAGGTATGTAGGGTTATGAATGGGTGAATCCTTTCATACCCATGCCCAATCCCTCTCTGAATCGTGAATTTCCTATGTCTAATCTATGGGGTTTTAACCCAATGCATGAAATTCCTAAATTCTCTACAT